>ONZH01029541.1:0-260609 GCA_900303285.1 Rhinella marina | reverse complement strand
GCCATTATCAGCCTCACCATCCCGCTGGTTTGCCTGTTGAAAAACTCACTGCTCAGCATGAAGTCGGAAGCTTTGCGCTTGTCACAAGAGACGGTGGAGGAAGATACGTCGCTTGATAGCCAGAGCACCCTCCGGTCTGTTTCTCAACGCGTATCGGAGAAGGGGGATGAGGATGAGGAGGAAGAGGAGGAGAATGTGGGCGAGACAGAAGAGGGTACCAATGCTCAGTCCTTCTTAACTCTTGAGCGTGTATGGGCTGAAGAGGAGGAGGAAGAGGAGGAAATGGAGAGTCAGGCCAGTGAGGAGAGGGAATTCTTGCGTGTTGGGACTCTGGCGCACATGGCAGACTTCATGTTAGGCTGCCTATCCAGTGACCCTCGCGTTAGAAGAGTATGAGAGTGAATCAATATCAACAGGCCCTGGTGCACAAGCTGAAACAATCCTTCCCATCTGACGCCGCTAGCGGCAGAGGGCGTGGTTCTGTGAGCCAAGTAGCGGGGGAGAGGAGGCGAGCAGGCAGCTTGTCCAGCACTGGCAGGGGAACACTCTCCAAGGCCTTTGCCAGTTTTATGTCACCCCAGCAAGACACTGTCACCTGTCCCCAGTCTTGGCAGAGTAGGGGTGAGCTTTACAGAAAGATGGTGAGGGAGTACCTAGCTGACCATACCAACGTCCGGACCGATCACTCTGCTCCATACAACTACTGGGTTTCAAAGCTGGACACGTGGCCTGGCTGTATGCCTTGGAGGTGCTGGCTGCCCTGCCGCTAGCGTGTTGTCAGAGCGGGTATTCAGTGCAGCTGGTGGCGCCATCACCGATAAGCGTACACGCCTGTCAACTGACAGCGCTGACAGGCTGATGCTTATTAAAATGAACAAAGCCTGGATTTCACCAGAATTCAAATCTCCTCCGGGGGAAAGCAGCTAAAGATTAACATTACTTATGTATCCAATTCCTCTTCTCTACTCCTCCTACTCCTCCTCCTCCTGACCCAAAAAACGCAATTTTTTAGAGGTCCAACTGGCACTCTTTTACCACAATTTTTCCAGAGGGCCACCTACAGGCCCTCTCTCTAAACAATTTTTCCGGAGGTCCACCTACAGGCCCTCTCTCTAAACAATTTTTCCGGAGGGCCCCCTACAGGCCCTCTCTCCAAACAATTTTTCCGGAGGTCCACCTACAGGCCCTCTCTCTAAACAATTTTTCCGGAGGTCCACCTACAGGCCCTCTCTCTAAACAATTTTTCCGGAGGGCCCCCTACAGGCCCTCTCTCCAAACAATTTTTCCGGAGGTCCACCTACAGGCCCTCTAAACAATTTTTCCGGAGGTCCACCTACAGGCCCTCTCTCTGAACAATTTTTCCGGAGGGCCACCTACAGGCCCTCTCTCTAAAAAATTTTTCCGTAGGGCCCCCTACAGGCCCTCTCTCCAAACAATTTTTCCAGAGGTCCACCTACAGGCCCTCTCTCAAAACAATTTTTCCTGAGGGCCACCTACAGGCCCTCTCTCCAAACAATTTTTCCTCAGTGTCAACTATAGACACTGTAAAACAATGTTTCAGGAGCGTCAAACAGACAGTCCAAAACAATTTTTCAGGAGGCGAAAGTACCGACATTTAAAAAAAAAATTTTTTTTGCTGAGGGTCGACTTTATGTACTCCGAAAAGAAAAAAAATTTTGGAGGCTCAACAAAAGCCATTTCACTGCATTCTCAGTCGGACAAAGTCATTGGTGGTGTAACCGCCATGCTGTGTCAGGCTAAATTTTTGGGTGCTTCATCAGCTACCGCATACTAACTCAGTCACTCTGTTGTCACCGCCGCCATACAGGGCCACAAAAATTTTTTATGTGGTTCGTCTGCTCCCGCAGTGTCACTCGCTCACTCTGTTGTCACCACCATAGTGGTTTGCACTATAGCAGCCCAAGTTTGCACATTCCCCTTTTTATCTCCAAGTGATCTATACTGCACGTCACATAAAAAAATACATTCTTTTGCTCTCAGTGATACAAATCCATTTCATAAAATCCTTTCTTTCTCTTTAACTGATCTATACTGAACGTCACTTTTAAAAATACGTCTTTTTCCTCTCTTTCTCTCTCTCCAAACTATTTTTCCGGATAGGTGCCCTATATTGTATTAAACTCAGGAATGCATACAACACATGCCCCACTTGACAAATTTCAGAATTGACAACCGTACTGGTTGATGCTAAATTTTTAAGTTGGGGTCCTGCGTCGTCATTCGAACTCCATCCGGCTGTTGTCACCACCACACACGCTAGCCAAGGGGGCACTCCTCTGGCTCTTCCAGCTCAACCTCCTTCCCCCCAGCGTTCCCCTCATGTGGGTCCCACCACTGCTCCTTCCCCTGTGTCACTCGCTGCCTCTGCGAGTCAACCCCCAGCCCAGGACCCCGGCACGAGCGCCTCCCGCCGGAAAAGAACCCCTTCGCCTCCATGATCCTCCACACTGTCCACCAATGTGTCCCTGCGCAACATTCAGCTGTCATTACAGCAGACGTTGGAGCGCAAGCAGAAAAAAAGTTCAGCCCACCTACATGCACAAGCCCTCAACATCCACATACAGGGCCACGCTGAATTTTTTATGTGCTCTACCTGCTACCGTCATGTAGCTCAGTCACTCTGACCGAGTCTGACCCTGGGCCGCTCATGTACTGCCCACTTGGAGGATTGCGGGGCCTACCTCGGTCACGGTTTCTCAGACTTACTATGCCTCTTCCTCCAACCCCTCCTCCTCCTCCTTCGAATTACCATCCGTGCTTCACCTCCTGCTACCTCAGTCTAACTCGGTCACTCTGTTGTCACCGCCATGAAGCGTCAGGCTAAATTTTTGGGTGGCTCACCTACTACCTCATCTACACACAATTGCCATGAGGGTCACCACCAGGCTGTTGCAGGAGAATTTGGGGTAATGGTGGGATTAGGCAGCCTCAGAGGCATCCATGCATGCTGCCCCTGCTGTTTCCTGTCCATTTCCGTGGTGTTTCCATCATTTTCTGAGGTTTCCAGGTTTTCACCCAGCCTTCCCTAGGCAGAGCCTTGGTCCCCTGCAAAAATGCTCGAGTCTCCCATTGACTTCAATGGGGTTCGTTACTCGAAACGAGCACCCGAGTATCGGGAAAAGTTTGTCTCGAATAACAAGCACCCAAGCATTTTAGTGCTCGCTCATCTCTAGTTATCACACAAATGTAAAATTCCTTTAAAACTCTTTAACTCACATATCTGGAGGACTTCCTGTCCTTTGTGTGGGTGGACAGCAGCTCATCAAGCACTGGTATCTCCCAGGATTCATTGCAATTAGCTCTTTTTAAACTTTTTCTTCCATGCATACAAAATAGTCTCTCACATATAGCCCCAGAGACACATATTGTACGTAACACCCCATAATTTCCACTTTTTACATAAAGATATAGCTATATATTCTATGAATTTAGAAGTAGAGAAGAATGAATTAAAGGTGTCTGGACTACCTCACTTGCTTTACTATGATATCATTACACCAGCAGTGAGGGGAGAGGAAGGGAGCAGGGATGCTACTGAGCATGTCAGTCCACCTATGAATGAGGGAGAAGGTGGACCAGAAAGATAAAGAGCAGGATCAGCTACCAGAGAGTAAAATGTATAAAAAAAAACATTCATTTTTATTAGATGTATATTGTATATAATAATACTTCATTTGAAATGCTCTATTCATTGCACAGTACTACTTTTTATGGGATAACCCCTTTAAATGCACAACATAAGATTGCCAATAAGATTTAAACAGTTTTGTTTGAAAAGATTGCTGTGCAAAATTACGTGATACAGTATCTGCCATCTCTAGTGAAAATGGAAAATTGGCAGCAGCACAATCAGTCCCGGTTTAAGGGAATTTAACTTTCTGGTCCTGCCGAGATCCGGAGTGGCTAGGAACAGAGCAGTGGACTGTGGACAGGTGAGTCTTCTTTTTTTATGTTCAGGGGCACAGGGCAGTCCTATAGATGTTCTCCCAATTGACCTGATGTGATTATTTGACTGTTATAATGCTTGTGACTTGTAGTGATTGTATGGTCCATCCAGATCCTTAGCTCTATTTCTTTACCCACACATAGCATCTCTTCTCATGTGCCTTGCTTAAGTGATTAATAGACTAACGAGCTAAATTACCCCTAGTACTATGATCACATTCCCTATACAGTAAATGAAGACACAGTCTAAGGGGAAGCACTTGCAGGTGTCAGCAAGAGTCAAAAAGCACCATCTCTGCCAAAGCGCCATATTGCCTAAGCGCTTGGCAGCTAAACATGGCAGTTAGACAGGGCAGAAGGCAGAGATGCTATGTGAGCTACTCAACAGGTATTTTACAATATTGTTTTACCCAGGTTCTTGCTACGGTTTTCATTGTTAGAGCTATCTACCTTCAAAATCAACCACAACTTCCACACTCTGTCCCTTCTCTCCACATCAGTCCCTCCCTCTTTCCCTCACCCATGTTCAGTTTACATACATGTTATGCCCTAATACATCACCCTGACCCATTGTCCTCCATGGTGCAGCATAAAAACACCCATACAATTCATTTCACCACTTGCTGTCTCTTTCTGTTCTCCTGCTACTAGCTGCAGTGAATATTTCACTAAACCATGGCCCTCCCTATTTTACTAACTTCATCTTCTCATCTGCCACACACAGAAACCCCCAAAATTTTATTAATGTTCACCACACATCTTCTCCATTCTCTTTTAACTGCGTACTCTCACACTCTGAATTTTCTGGCCCTTGCAGAAACCTGGCGTCAACCCTCTGACACTGCTTTCCCTGCAGCCTTATCCTATGGTGGACTTAATTTCTCCCATACCCCCAGACCTGATGACAGGCATGGTGGAGGAGTAAGCATACTACTTTCTCCACAGTGCACATTTCAGGTCATTCCCCCTGTATCCTCTCTCACAATTCACTATTTTGAAATACATACTATCAGACTCTTCCGCCCATTCCCCCAGCGAGTTGCAGTTGTCTATCGTCCCCCAGGCTCCCCCACCAATTCCTGGATCACTTTGCTGCTTGGCTTCCTCACTTCCTATCTTCTGAATCACCAACTCTTATTATGGGTGATTTTCTCCCCATCAGCCTCTTTTTTTTTATAACCTACTCTCTTGGCCTTTCACAACTTACTTGCTCTGCCACGCATTAACAGGGCAATTGTAACAGCGGTTGCTGTGCGCTGCTGTACCCCTGCTTAGCGTTGCCGTTCTGGGCGTCGTGTCCAGCGGTGAGCTGCTGGTTGTACTTTCCATTCACCGCTGCAGTCCTGAGCTCTGGATGTGTAGTGCTGTTGCACAATGATCCGCTCCAGAGCTTCCATACTGCCCTGTATTACTCACTCCCTCTGGGCTGAAGCTGTTTCGATCATGTGACCATGCTAGGTCATGTGGGTTGGTCATGTGTCCTGATTGACCAACCCTGGGCCTATTTAATTTGCTCAGCCCTCTCCCAAGATGCCTCAGTGTCGAGGTCCTATCTTGCATTTTGGTTATACCTGTTCCTGTGTTCTGACCCGTGCTTTGTTATTTGACTCCGCTACCCGCCTGATCCTTGCCTGCCTTCATTGACCTTCTCATTGCCTGACTATGTACCTATGCCGCCTGCCCTGACCCTTTGCCTGTCTGACTCTGCTTCTGCCTCAATCCTCGGTCCTGTATTGGCTCCCCTGGATTCGACCCGGCTTGTTGACCACCGCTGTACTACAGGTACCTTCGCAGGTATCTCCTGGTTCCACAGGACCAGCTGCCTCGTGTCCCGACCCTCCTCAGGAGGTAGCAACCTGGTGTTCCCCTCGGAAAGTCTACCCCCACCATCAGGGGTAATTGTGAAGAATGAGGGGTTTCACTTAGACAATGCCCTTAGAGGAGGTAGGGCGCGAGGCACAGTGGGTCCACACCTGCTGGTTCGTGACAGCAATACACTTGATCTAGTCTTCTTCCATCACTGCTTAGTCTCAAAACTTTATTAACTCATCCTTCCCACTTTCTGACCACAATCTTCTTTCATTTACTATTAAGACCTCTCACTCTTCTCATGACAATCCTACTTTTCACACTTATCAAAATCTACACACCATTAACTGCCAGCAACTTATTGACACCCTACAGTTAGCTCTTACCTCTGTCACTTCTTTGTCCTCTCCAGACCTGGCTGCCAATCATTATAACTATCCTCAATACCACCCTAGATGAAGCAGCTCCAATATCAATCTGACCCTCCCGACACAGAACACAGCAACTCTGGCACACACCTGAAACACATTTTCGCCAGCGGTGCTCCAGATGTGGAGAAAATTGTGAATATCAGCAGACTTCCTTCATTCTAAATTTATGCTTAAAACATACAATTCGGCCCTCAACATTGACAAACAAAAGTACTTCACCTCTCTTATCTCCTCACTCTCAAATAACCCAAAATGTCTCTTTGATTTTATTCCCTTTTACACCCTAAAGTTCCAGAACCCATCACTGACCTCTGCACTGATGACATGGCCACTTACTTCAGAGACAAGATTGGCAATATCCAACAGGAAATAATCTCTCAGTCCCCAACAGCAAAAAGAAATAGCGATTATTCTTTACTGATTCTTCTGGATCTATCTGCAGCGTTTGATACTGTAGACCACAAACCCCTACTCACCATGCCTTAAGGACACTGCTCTCTCCTGGTTCTCTTCTTATCTCTCCAGTCGCTCCTTAGTGTATCATTCACTGGTTCTACTTCTCCTCTTCCTCTTGATGTTTCTCAGGGTTCAATACTAGGTCCTTTAAGCTACTTCCACACTCGCAGTGTGGGGCTCCAGCAGGCTGTTCCGGTGGGTGAACAGCCCGCCGGATCCGTGCTACCACAAGTGCACGTGTGGGGCCGGAACTGCGCTGTGTGGGGCCCCATTTACTGTAATTTGGGCGGGCCACGGATCCAGCTGCAGCACGTTAACCCCTGCTGAGAGGCAGCCAGAATGAAAATAAAACATGCTGCAGCTGGCAGCTGCTCTAACATCATGTCCTCTCTGTATCTAAAACTGAACCGTTCAAAAACTGAACTTCTTGTCTTTCCCCTATCTATTAACCGATCTAAACTTGATATTTCAATTTTGGACTACGGCACTATCATAACTCCTGTGGCACACTCCTGCTGTCTTGGGGGCCACATTTGACTCTGATCTTTCCTTTGTTCCCCATATCCAGTCACTTACATGCTCTTGACATCTGCACCTCAACAATATCTTCAGAGTCCACCCTTTTCTTAAAGTGGAAACGACAAAAACTCTTGTTGCCTTGATCCATTCTCATCTTGACTTCTGCAACGCATTAGTAATCGGTCTCCCTCTCACTAAACTGTCCCCCCCTTCAGTCTGTCCTAAATGCTGCAGCCAGGCTCATCTATCTTTCCACCCACTATACTGATGCATCTAGCCTGTGCCAGTCACTTCACTGGTTGCCCATCCAGCACAGAATACAGTTCAGCCACAAAGCTCTCCACAGTGCTGCGCCTCCATACATCTCCTCCCTCATTTCTGTCTACCACACTACTCGTGCACCTCGTTCTGTTAATGACCTAAGATTAAAATCCAACATAATTTGTACCACTCACTCCAGTCTTCAAGAGTTCAGTTGTATATAAGCCAGGTACGTTGTGATGTCTTTTGTTTTGTACATGAACCCTCTAAATTTGTAAAGCGCTGTGGAATATGATTGCACTATAAAAATAATAATAATTATCATTTATACACATTCTGAAAACCCTTCTAATCCTGAACTGACTCTATCTACATCTTAATGTATAAACTATATATAGTACTGTGCCAAATGTGTATGCAAGTATTGAATGTGTCCCCCAAACATAATCATGAGCCAGGGACTTTTAAGGCAACTAAGTAACTTACAAGAGTACTCTTTCAAACGTATCAGTATAATTCCGCTGAGGTTCTCCCAAGACTTTTCTGCTTGCACTCATCTTCTAACCTTTCCAACACTTTCTGCCACTGAGTTTTATGAATTGCATGGCATAACTGAATATCATCAGGTATAATTGTAGCTCTGCCTTTAAATGTTACAGCCTGAATAAAACATGCGCAAGAAACTGCTGAAGTGTAGCTGAATATCTGCAATCAATCTTTACTGAGCTGGAATAAAATATTCATACATTACATTATATTCTAGCAGCAGCAGCAGCCGGCACATTGCATGGATATTTTATTATTTTTAAGTTATAAAGATGTGAAATATCGAAGATGTAAGCATTCACTAGTGTAGGAATGAATCGAATGTGTCTTACAAATGTGTCAATACGCCGTTTAGGAATGTAAAGCACAATATTGAACAGCACATGTAATATCCTGCCATGGTTTATGGTTTGCTACAGTGTATAACTGCCAACCAAAATTGCTCATTCAATATCCATAAACTATTCCAAGGTAATAGGGATCTTTTAATGAGGAGGAAAGGAAAACCAGGGCCAGGTTATAGAGAGGACATGCAGGGCATGAGCCCCAGGATTGCATTCTGGGAAGGAGAAGCAAAAAAATGGAACAATGAAAAAGAAGCTGTTCAAAAGGAGTTGGGCGAGAAGATATCCTCAGTAGTAGTGGTTGCAAATGGCACTCAGAACTAAAGTTTGTACTTTTTTTTTTTTAACTGAGACACACACCAACCTTTTATCCAGGAAAATGTTATTAGTAGTTCAATTTATTTTATTTGGAATTATTTTTAACCCCTTCCTAACCAGCATCATACATGTACAGTGCAGCAGGAAGTGAATTAATGACCAGTGCTGTACTATTACGACAAGCTGATTGGGCAGGCACAAGAGTTGTGCTTGCTGATCAGCAGCAGGGACCTGGCTGTTAGGCTGTTACTAACCCTGCTATAACTGCTAACATTGGTGAAAACTCTCATGCAGGCCAATTAACTCCTTAGAATCTAGGGATTACTGAGGGAGGCAGCTACCTCTTTCTCCAATGTCTCCCAGCAATGCGATTGCGGGGTGTTGATAGACCTGGTTGGGTCTCATAGGCAACTGTCAGTGTAATACTGACAAGGCATTACAATACACTATGGGGGAGATTTATCAAAACTGGTGTAAAGGTTCCACCTTTCATTTTACAGAGCTCCTTTGGAAAATGAAAGATGGAATCTGATGTAAAGGAAAACTAAACCAGTTTCCCTTTACACCAGTTAAATTTCCCCATATGTATTGTAATGCATTGTAGAAGGGATCAGACACTCAAAAGTTGAAGTCCCCTAATGGGACAAAAATAAAGCTAAAAAAGTTTTTAAAAAAGTCTAAAAATTAAAAAATAAAAGTTTTAAGTAAAAAGTGTCCCATCCCCTCAAGTACATTACAATAGAAAAAAAGAAAAAATAGACAAATGAGTTATCAACACATCTGTAACGACTAGCTCTATAAAAACATCACATGATCAACACCCTCAAGTGAACACTGTAAAAAAAGAAAACAGAACAGCCATTTTTGGTCATCTTGCCACAAAAAGCGGACCAATAAAAACATCACCTGCAAAAAACAACCCTCCAAACAAGACCATCACAATTTTAATAAAAATAGGTACCCAAAAACATGATTTTTTTTAAATGCCTTTATTGTGTAAAACTACTGCTCTATAAAAATATCTAGAGAAAAGTTAAAAGCTTTGTAAAAAAAAAACTATTTTTTTCTTTGCATTGCCATATTAAAGGGAAAATGTCAACAGAAAATGACCTATTATTTAAATCACAATTTTTATGACTAACATAGTTTTAACAAAATTTTTTATGATATTTTTATTTTGCAGTTTTTTCACCAACCTCTAAGCCTAATAAAAGGCACCACTTCTTGGTCTGTACAGATCACTTTACTGCAGTTACCTGCTTATCTGTCATTTTATTCCTGCATGTAATGGTATCCCCTCTGTGTACAGATAAGACAGGATTCACCATTTACAGTAGGTGATTGTCAAAGCTTATTTATTCTTTTCTTGTACAATGACCTCTACACAGGCCACAGAGCATGACTAGAAAACTCTCCCAAGTCAATAGGGGTCCTTCCAGACCATTGTGTCTATGCCTCATGTGACTGCCATAAACCAATTTTTTAATGCTTTGTAAATGCTGTTAATAACAGCACAGGCAAGATGGCCATCCCCATAATCATGTTCAGGAAATAAAATTAAAAAATCTGCAATCAGGAAATAAAAAGTAGAAAAAAGGATATTTGTTGCTATCTGGTTTTAACTGGCAGATAAAAATTTTCTTGACACATTTCCTTTAAGACCCCCATAACTTTTTTTATTTTTATGCATACGGAGCTGTGTCAGGGCTCATTTTTCTTAAAGATCTTTAATTTTTTTAAAACCATTTTCGAGTATGTAAGACTGATAACTTTATATTCAATTTTTGGGGGGAGTTTAAGTGACAAAAATGTTAAATCGGCCATTTTGATGTTTCCATTATGCCATTAGCCATATGGGATAAATATTTTTATATTTTAATAGTACAGTCATTTTCATACACGGTGATGCCTATGGTGTTTATTTTATTTTATTTTTGATTGTTTATGTAATTATTTTTTTTAATCTTGGGGAAAGGGGTTGATTTGAATGTGTAGGGGTATTTTTATTATTTTAAAATAGTTTTTTATTATTATTTTTTTTGCACTTTTTAATAGTTTCCCTAAGGAACTTAAACAAGCAATTTATTAGATTGCTTCTGTCATAGACCCCAATGCATTAACATTGTTGTCCATAAGTATTATAGTAGAGGACTCCTGCATAACAGAAACTGGACGGACGCATTATGCTGGCTATAGACTTCTATTATTCTCAATGGGATTTTCTTTCACTATGTGATACAGCAGCTGTATACCTCTAAAAATTCATTTTGACTCTGAAGTTGACCAGTGACGAAAGTCAGACATCATTTCAATTTGTCTCCTAGCTAGGGTTTAAAAACAGATTTGTTATTAAGGTTTCTATTAGGTCTTGAACCCAAAGACCTTTAGTTTGCAATGCAGCAATGTTACCACTGAGCTACAGGCTCCTCTACAGCCTTATCAGCTTTGACAAATAAATAAAATGACCATGTTTTCATCAGAGAATGCCCCTGATGCTCCTAGAGGCTCATTTGTATACATTAAGACATAATGTTTCTCAGCAATGTGGGCTTATACGAACATGGGACCAACACAAATGTCTTAAGCTGCCAAGCGCACATGTAACCGGTCAGCTACAGTAGTTTAATAGGCACAAATCTGCTGACACATGACCTTTAAGCTTGCATGACATAAACCAGGATTTTCTCACACTAGATAAATTGACATTTTTTGATTTGCCACCACCGATACCAGTCACTTTATAATAGATATTTTTGTTTCCAGTTTGTTTGATTTCAATGCAAACTTTGTATACCATACTTTCTACAGATGTGTTTATTTCCTCTCGTTTGGGGGTGTTAGGAATTATATTGTATTGAACTCTGCTTGGTTTTCTTCGATATTGATAACTTCAAACTAATTTTGTAATGAAAATACCCTGATGAAACTCATATTTCACTTCAGTGAGTATAATGAGCTATTTTATCAAACTGTCCACATGACACTATTATAGAAAAATGATAAATTTAGTAATTTATTCAGAGAAATTCCAGATTACATTAAAACATAACACAGGGGAAAAGAAACAATTATAACTGACAGACATAAATGAGAATTATAATTTCAGTGATTGTTTTATATCATATAAAGAACACAGGAGGCAAACGTAAAACACAGCTCTTACTATCAACGTCACCACAACGGAAAATAGAGAATTCCTTTAAGAATACAATCAGTTCCCAATTTCTTTGTTTTCACGGGTTAGAAAACCACAAATATAATCTCTTAAAGGGAATGTGTCATCAGATGATCATATATTGTTTACATTTTACACTGGCTACTGAGCCTAATAATAGGTATCACTTCTTGATATGTTCAGGTCACCTTTCAGCAGTCGTCTCATTATCAAAGGCAAGATTAGAATGAGAAATTATATATATATATATAATACAAATTACATACATATAATTATACATATTATAGATTATATATTCATACCACTTGAACTTTTACACATTTTTTGGCATTACACCCACACACTTAAATGTATTTTATTGTGATAGAGCAACACAAAGTAGCAAATATATGTGAAGTGAAATGGAAATGATACATTTTTACATGGTTCTCAAAATTTTTAATAAATAGAAATCTTAAAAGTGTGGCGAGCATTTGTATTCAGACCCCTGTACTCTGATACCCCTAAATAAAATCCAGTGTGACCAATTGCCTTCAGAAGTCACCTAAACAGTAAATAGAGTCCACCTGTGTGTAATTTATTCTCAGTATAACTACAGCTGTTCTGTGAAGGCCTCAGAGGTTCACACCAGACAGGTCAGGTATAAAGTTGTGGAGAAGTGTAATGCAGGGTTCGTTTATATAAAAAATATCCTAAGCTCTGAACATATCATGGAGCACAGTTCAATCCATCATCCGAAAATGGAAGAAGTATGACACAACTGCAAACCTAGCAAAACATGGCCGTCCACCTAAACTAAAAGCCCAGGCAAGGAAAGCACTAATTGGAGAAGCAGCCAAGAGGCCCATGGTCACTCTGGAGGAGCCGTAGGAATCCACAGCTCTTAGTTGTGTACTCCACAAATCTGGCCTTTATGGAAGAGTGGCAAGACTAAAGCATTTTTGGAAGCAAGCCATAGGAAGTCCCATTTGCCGTTTGCCACAAGCCAAGTAGGGGACACAGCAAACATGTGTGGTAAAAAACAAACACTGCACATCACCCTGAATACACCATCCTGACCATGAAACATGGTGGAGGCAGCATGATGTAGTGGGGATGCTTTTCTTGAGCAGGAACGGGGAAGCTGGTCAGAGTTTATTGGAACATGGATGGAGCTAAATACAGGACAATCCTGGAGGAAAACCTGGTAGAGGCTGCAAAAGACTTGAGACTGGGGTGGAGGTTCACATTCCAGCAGGACAACGACCCTAAACATACAACCAGACCTACAATGGAATGGTTTAGAACAAAGCATGTTAATACAGTGGGGGAAAAAAGTATTTAGTCAGCCAACAATTGTGCAAGTTCTCCCACTTAAAAGGATGAGAGAGGCCTGTAATTGACATCATAGATAGACATCAACTATGAGAGACAAAATGAGAAAACAAATCCAGAAAATCACATTGTCTGATTTTTAAAGCATGCATTTGCAAATTATTGTGTAAAATAAGTATTTGGTCACCTACAAACAAGCAAGATTTCTGGCTCTCACAGACCTGTAACTTCTTCTTTAAGAGGCTCCTCTGTCCTCCACTCATTTCCTGTAGTAATGGCACCTGTTTGAACTTGTTATCAGTATAAAATACACCTGTCCACAACCTCAAACAGTCACACTCCAAATTCCACTATGGTGAAGACCAAAGAGCTGTCGAAGGAAACCAGAAACAAAATTGTAGGCCTGCACCAGACTAGGAAGAATCTGCAATAGGCAAGCAGCTTGGTGTGAAGAAATCAACTGTGGGAGCAATAATTAGAAAATAGAAGACATACAAGACCACTGATAATCTCCCTCGATCAGGGGCTCCACGCAAGATCTCACCCCGTGGGGTCAAAATGATCACAAGAACTGTGAGCAAAAATCCCACAACCACACGGGGGACCTAGTGAATGACCTGCAGAAAGCTGGGACCAACGTAACAAAGGCTACCGTCAGTAACACACTAAGCCGCCAGGGACTCAGATCCTGCAGTGCCAGACGTGTCCCCCTGCTCAAGCCAGTACATATCCGGGCCTGTCTGAAGTTTGCTAGAGAGCATTTGGATGTTCCAGAAGAGTATTGGGAGAATGTGATATGGTCAGATGAAACCAAAGTAGAACTGTTTGGTAGAAACACAACTCGTCATGTTTGGAGGAGAGTGAATGCTGAGTTGCATCCAAAGAACACCATACCTACTGTGAAGCATGGGGGTGGCAACATCATGCTTTGGGACTGTTTCTCTGCAAAGGGGCCAGGACGACTGATCTGTGTACATGAAAGAATGAATGGGGCCATGTATCGTGAGATTTTGAGTGCAAACCTCCTTCCATCAGCAAGGGCATTGAAGATGAAACATGGCTGGGTTTTTCAGCATGACAATGATCCCAAGCACTCTGCCAGGGCAACGAAGGAGTGGCTTCGTAAGAAGCATTTCAAGGTCCTGGAGCGGCGTAGCCAGTCTCCAGATCTCAACCCTATAGAAAACCTTTGGAGGGAGTTGAAAGTCCGTGTTGCCCAGCGTCAGCCCCAAAACATCACTGCTCTAGAGGAGATCTGCATGGAGGAATGGGCCAAAACACCAGCAACAGTGTGTGCCAACCTTGTGAAGACTTACAGAAAAAGTTTGACCTCTGTCATTGACACCAACAAAGGATATATAACAAAGTATTGAGATGAACTTTTGTTATTGACCAAATACTTATTTTCCACCATAATTTGCAAATAAATTCATTAAAAATCAGACAATGTTATTTTCTGTATTTGTTTTCTCATTTTGTCTCTCATAGTTGAGGTCTACCTATGATGTCAATTACAGGCCTCTCTCATCTTTTTGCACAATTGGTGGCTGACTAAATACTTTTTTTCCTCACTGTATGTTAGACTGGTCCAGCCAAAGTCCAGATCTAAATTCCATTGAGAATGTGTGGTAAGACTTGAAAATTTCTGTTCACAGAATTTAATGTACGACACACCTTCCAGATTTTTATTTATCAAAATTTTGAAAACCATATATCATTTTCTTTTAATTTCACACATACTTTGTGTTGGTCTATCACTGAAAATATGTCTTATATTCTAGGTTCTTCAAAGTAGCCACCTTTTTCTTTGATTACTGCTTTGCACACTCTTGGCATTCTCTTGATGAGCTTCAAGAGGTAGTCCCGGGAAATGGTTTTCACATCACAGGTGTGCCCTGTCAGGTTTAATAAGTGGGATTTCTTGCCTTATAAATGGGGTTGGGACCATGAGTTGTGTTGGGCAGAAGTCAGGTGGATACACAGCTGATAGTCCTACTGAATAGACTGTTAGAATTTGTAATTATGGCAAGAAAAAAGCAGCTAAGTAAAGAAAAACGAGTGGCCATCATTACTTTAAGAAATAAAGGTCAGTCAGTCTGAAAAATTGGGAAAACTTTGAAAGTGTCCCCAAGTGCAGTCGCAAAAACCATCAAGCGCTACAAAGAAACTGGCTCACATGAGGACCGCCCCAGGAAAGGAAGACCAAGAGTCACCTCTTCTGCGGAGGATAAGTTCATCCGAGTCACCAGCCTCAGAAATCGCAGGTTAACAGCAGCTCAGATTAGAGACCAGGTCAATGCTACACAGAGTTCTAGCAGCAGACACATCTCTACAACAACTGTTAAGAGCAGACTGTGTGCAGCAGGTCTTCATGGTAAAATAGCTGCTAGGAAACCACTGCTAAGGACAGGCAACAAGCAGAAGAGACTTGTTTGGGCTAAAGAACACAAGGAATGGACATTAGACCAGTGGAAATCTGTGCTTTGGTCTGATGAGTCCAAATTTGAGATCTTTGGTTCCAACCACCGTGTCTTTGTGCAATGCAGAAAAGGTGAACGGATGGACTCATGCCTGGTTCCCACCGTGAAGCATGGAGGAGGAGGTGTGATGGTGTGGGGGTGCTTTGCTGGTGACACTGTTGGGGATTTATTCAAAATTGAAGGCATACTGAACCAGCATGGCTACCACAGCATCTTGCAGCGGCATGCTATTCCATCCGGTTTGCGTTTAGTTGGACAATGACCCCAAACACACCTCCAGGCTGTGTAAGGCTACTTTCACACTGGCGGCAGGCCTGATCCGGCAGGTGAAGGGTGCTGCCGGATCAGGCCTGCCGCAGTGACATGTGTGGAGCCGGAACCGCGCTCCGGCCCCACACATGTCACACAGTACATACATATACATACACATAAACATACACACACATATAGACATACAAACACACATACATACTTACATGCTCCCCGGCAGGTCTTCGGAGCGTCAGGACGGCTCACACAGGTCACGATTCCCCACAGCGCCCTCTGCTGGGCGCCTGGTGGAATCGTCATCTGACGATTCCACCAGGCGCCCAGCAGAGGGCGCTGTGGGGAATCGTGACCTGTGTGAGCCGTCCTGACGCTCCGAAGACCTGCCGGGGAGCATGTAAGTATGTATGTGTGTTTGTATGTCTTTATGTGTGTGTATGTTTATGTCTGTATGTGTCTATGTGTACCCGGATCCGTAATGGACTCCATTGAAAGTCAATGGAGGGCGGATCCGGTTACCATTATGGTCACACCAGACGGATCCACCCCCATTGACTTGCATTGGGGGTCATTCCGGATCCGTCTTGGTGCGGATGCCTGGACCGGAGAGCAAACCGCAGCATGCTGCGGTTTGTTCTCCGGTCTGAAGACGGAACGGAATGCTTTCAGGAGCATTCCGTTGTCTTCAATTCAGTTTTGTCCCCATTGACAATGAATGGGGACAAAACTGAAGCGTTTTATTCCGGTATTGAGCCCCTATGACGGAACTCAATACCGGAATTTTAAAACGCTAGTGTGAAAGTAGCCTTAGGGCTATTTGACCAAGAAGGAGAGTGATGGGGTGCTACGCCAGATGACCTGGCCTCCACAGTCACCAGACCTGAACCCAATCGAGATGGTTTGGGGTGAGCTGGACCGCAGAGTGAAGGCAAAAGGGCCAACAAGTGCTAAGCATCTCTGGGAACTCCTTCAAGACTGTTGGAATACCATTTCAGGTGACTACCTCTTGAAGCTCATCAAGAGAATGCCAAGAGTGTGCAAAGCAGTAATCAAGGCAAAAGGTCGCTACTTTGAAGAATCTAGAATATAAGACATATTTTCAGTTGTTTCACATTTTTTTGTTAAGTATATAATTCCATATGTGTTAATTCATAGTTTTGAGGCCTTCAGTGTGAATCTAAAATTTTCATAGTCATGAAAATACAGAAAACTCTTTGAATGAGAAGGTGTGTCCAAACTTTTGGTCTGTACTGTATATATATATATATATATATATATATATATAGCCTCTAGGAGTAACAGCAACACCCCTGTTTCTCCTAGAGGGATATTTGCATATCTTAATGGGATGCAGGCACATGCCATTTAATGGGAATCCGTCACCCTGATTTTGGACTATCATCTACACAGACTGCTGTGCTGTTCTAACATAATGGAGAGGATTCATGTGCACATGCATGGCAGTCTTGACGATGCATTTTAATTAAGCTCTGAGAGCTAACTGCAGGGGAGCCGGGGGCAGTAGGAAAATAAAAAAAATGTGACCTGGACTCCATATCTGCAGGACTACGCATGTATTATTGTAGCTAATGGTCCAAAATCTGGGTGACGGATTCCCCTTAATGAGTTTTTCCAATAAATTACATTTATTGCTGTCACATATAGATTGTCTCAGACAAGACCTGGGTGTGACTGCAATGGATCAATCTATTTTCACTCACTCCTGCACTCACCTTCTACTCAGGCTGAAAACTGGGTATAAATCACATTCCAACACAGTTCACGTGCAGTCAAAGGGTTAAACACTTTCGGACCAAACTTTCAAAAGTTTTGAGGTTTCATAGAAAGGTGCTTACAAAAAATGCAAAAGATTAAATGCCCTATCAATGAAGCAAACACTTATAACAGAAGACCTAACACTTAAAAACCCTTAGGATCATTCTACTTTTTGAAGGTAGGGAAACAATGGATACACACATCAGGTTAATCTCCCAGAGTGTGAATTGATTTTATTGTCCAAAAGATGTTTCTACAGTATATATACTCTTGGGCTTCGTTTTCTAGAGCCACCTCACAACTTACAATATTGGTGATGGAACTGTGAGGTAATGATGGTGGAAACACCTAGAGTATTAAATCGTTCATTGGCCCTTAGTAAACAATGTCCATCTTCTGAAGTCTGTACAAATAAGTCCCAATGTGTCAAAAGTCACACTCAGAGGCTCAAATCTCTAATTGCCATGTTCTAATACATACCCATCCTACAAAAAACTCCTGACTAGAGATGAGCAAACGTGCTCGAAATGCAGCGCTCGAGCGCAGGGGAGCCGAGCGGTACAGTGCTCGTTTCGAGCACGTTCGCTCATCTCTACTCCTGACCAAATCAATGTATTCTCTTTACAAAGTCAATTATGGCTGAGAAATACTTATCTGTTATAGCAATGGGATATCTATAGATCATTAGTAATACTGCATAGCTACAGCATGTACCACACTTATTTCTTTACCCGGTATACAGTAACAAAAACCTGACTGGAATACTCAATTACAATGCTATACCAAAAAAGATTATTTGAGTACTAGATATTTCCTTAAAAATTAAAATGACAATCACAATAACAAGATACAATAGGGAGTCCAATGTAAACACTATATTTCACTTCATTAGTAACATACTATGACAAATCATTAAATAGTATAGGCAGTCTTTATCTCTATTTAGTGACCAAAGAAAGGTCTACAACTGAAACAAACCATAAGCCACATTATGAAAGGCTGTAATAGCAAGGGAATAATCACATATAATATTGCCAATGACAATCCTGATGGGCACTGATCTAACAAAATGCTGCCGAAATGACTGTCATGTATTAAATTATTATGGGCAAAAGGTGCAATTAACAATAAAGTGCAACAAGACCTACCCAAACAAATGAAGTGAAAGGGATGGTGCTTCCCTTCAACGCACGTTTCGCGTTCTCGCTTCTTCCTCTCCTCCCGAAGAAGCGAGAACAGGAAACGCGCGTTGAGGGGAAGCACCATCCCTTTCACTTCATTTGTTTGGGTAGGTCTTGTTGCACTTTATTGTTAATTGCATCTTTTGCCCATAATACTTTAATACATGTCATTTCGGCAGCATATTCACTGCTCTTACCGTAAAGAATCCTCTTCTATGTTTGTGTACAAACCTTCTTTCTTCCAGACACAGAGGAAGTCCCCTTGTCAAAGTCACAGTCCTGGGGATAAAAAAGATGATGGGAGAGATCTCTGTACTGACCCCTGATATATTTATACATAGTTATTAGATCTCCCCTCAGTCGTCTTTTTTCTAAAGTGAATAACCCCAGTTTTGATAATCTTTCAGGGTACTGTAGTCCACCCATTCCAGTTTCTTTAGTTGCCCTCCTCTGAACCCTCTCCAACTGTGCTATGTCTGCCTTGTTCACAGGAGCCCAGAACTGTACACAGTACTCCATGTGTGGTCTGACTAGTGATTTGTAAAATGGCAGGACTATGTTCTCATCAAGGGCAACCCATTATCTTATTGGCCTTGGCAGCAGCTGTCTGACACTGGTTTCTACAGCTTAGTTTGCTGTTCACTAAAATTCCTAGGTCCTTTTCCATGTCAGTGTTACCCAGTGTTTTACCATTTAGTATGTACTTATGACTTGCATTATTCCTTCCTATGTGCATAACCTTACATTTGTCAGTGTTAAACCTCATCTGCCACTTCTCTGCCCAAGCCTCCAATCTATCCAGATCCATCTGTAGCAGTGTACTGTCCTCTTCTGTGTTAATTACTTTACACAGTTTAGTGTCATCTACAAAAATTGATATTCTACTGTGCAAGCCTTCTACAAGATCATTAATAAATATATTGAAGAGAATAGGGCCCAATACTGACTCCTGTGGTACCCCACTACTGACAGTGACCCAATCTGAGTGTGTACGGTTAATAACCACCCTCTGTTTTCTATCACTGAGCCAGTTACTTACCCACATACAGAAATTTTCTCCCAGGCCAAGCATTCTCATCTTATATACTAACCTTTTATGCGGTACAGTGTCAAGTGCTTTGGAGAAGTCCACATATACGACATCCATTGATTCGCCGCAGTCACGTCTAGAACTTACCTCCTCTTAGAAACTGATTAAATTAGTTTGACATGACCGATCCCTCATGAAGCCATGCTGATATGGAGTTATTTGCTTATTTTCATTGAGGTACTCCAAGATAGCATCTCTTAGAAAGCCTTCAAACAGTTTACCCACAACAGATGTTAAACTTACCGGCCTATAGTTTCCGGGCTCTGTTTTTGGACCCTTTTTGTATATTGGCACCACATTTGCTATGCGCCAATCCTGTGGAACACTCCCTGTCAGTATAGAGTCCTTAAATATCAGAAATAAGGGTCTGGCCATGACATTACTTAATTCTCTTAGGATATGGGGGTGTATGCCATCCAGTCCTGGCGATTTGTCTATTTTAATCTTTTTAAGATGCCGCTGTACTTCTTCCTGGGTCAGACAGGGCACTTTTAATGGGGAATTTACTTTTATATTCTGAATTTCATCTGACAGTTTATTTTCCTTTCTATTTAGCTTTCTCCTCATCGCTCTCTGCAACTTCCCCTCATTACTCTGTAAGGGGCCGATGCCTTCAGGTTTATACTTTTTACTATTTATATAATTGAAGAACATTTTAGGTTTAGTTTTACTCTCTTTGGCGATTAATCTCACGGTCTCTAGTTTGGCTGCTTTTATTTGTCTTTTACACATTCTATTTTTTTCCTTATAGTTTTTCAATGCTTCCTCGCTACCCTCCTGTTTTAGCGATTTAAATGCTCTATTTAGTTCTATTTATCGACATTGTTTTTTTCTTGTTTCTTAATCTTTTATTCCCATAAGGTATGTACCTCTCACAATTAGATATTAGGATGCTTTTAAAAATATCCCATTTTCTGGCTGTGTTAAAGAAATTTAGTTAGTTGGTGAACACAATTTTGCTATATTGTATTTTATTATTAAATAGTCTCCATTTTCTGTATTAATCTCCATTAGATGTCACATATGCTTAAAAATAAAAATGACTCATAATCACTTGATACAGCTATAGGAAAAGAGGAACTTAGCAGAAGTTAATATATGCATATGGAATTTCCCAGATAGATGAAGTAATGTGTATGCCATTGGCTGTCATCATCATTCTTTTTGATTTGATGTTACATGTATACTTGTATGATTGTGATTGGATATATTAAAATTGATGATAAAGGGGGGGGTGATTATACCATCATGTATTTCTAATAAAGTTAGCTCTCTGGGTGTAACCAGGAGAGATATGCATGATCAGCAATGAGACGACTGGACGTGCATTTCTTGTGCTGCGGCCACACCCTCTTACCATGAAGCGGGAAATTTTACATAATTTGAACACCACAGACAACTGAGTATTAAGTCCTATTTTGGGACTTATTCTAAATTGCATTTACAGCTATATTGTTATTTTTGAGAACTTTGTCCCAGTTAGTTAGGCCTATGGCCTCTCTAAGTTGGCTAAATTTTGCTTTCTTGAGGTTTGGTATTTTTGTTCCCCCTGAAGAAGCACTCTTTTGAATGACAATTGGAAGGTTATTATTTTATGGTCACTATTTCCCAGGTGTCCCCCAACCTGCACATCTGTTGTTCTATCAGGTTTATTGGTTAATAGGTCCAGTATAGCCGTCCATCTAGTTGGGTCCTGAACCAGTTGGGAAAGGTAATTATCTTTGGTTATTGCCAAGAACCTGTTTTCTTTATGAGATATACAGGTTTCAGTTTTCCAGTCTATATCTGGGTAATTGAAGTCCCCCATAATAACGACCTCATTATGATTTGCCACCTCGTCTATTTCGTTTAGTAGTAGATTTTCAATCCAGTTCACCAGTTTTATTAGTCAGGCTTCTGGCATTAGTGTACATACAATTAAGAGGTTTATGTATATTTTTACCCCACTTTGTAAATTACTATTACCTGTAAAGAGAATATCTGGGATTCTTGGGTTACTTTTGGTCTTCTCCCTACTTTCCTCACTAACCCCAGCCCCCACTTATCCCCACTGTCCCCTCCTATGTCCCACTCTCTATCTACACTATTTAGTATGTGATGCTAAATTCATACAGAAAGAGCAGAGTACCAGGCTGCACGATGAAGACACAGTACCGAACACACCATAGGATATATGTGCAGCAAGCCCCTGAGGAGCCAATACAGAGGATCGAAGTGGTAGTGGTCCTGATGAGATGTTATGTCATGGTGTACTCCCTCAGGCCATTGCTCCCGGGCGATCGGTGTAGGGAAATGAAGTTCGAAGAATGAGGCCAGAAATAAACTTAGGGGGTCATTTATTATACAGAAATACAACTATATTAGATGTATTTCTGGCGCAGATTGTGGCGCAAAGGTTATTTGCACCGCAATCTGCGACTTTACCCCGCTCACACCAGGTCTAAAAAAGCTGGCATGCTGTGGGCAGAGAAGGGGACAGGCCAGCATGCCCGTCTCATTGATCATTTTCTACGCATGTTTTAGGCATAGAAAATGGTCTAAATGTAAGCTAGCAAGGAAGCTGGCTAACATTTAGACTGGTGCTGGATGCGCCAAAGTTATGTAGAGGCCTGCACCTCTTCATAACTTCGGTGGACAGCGCTGGATATATGGGTTATTAAGACCTGCATCTTAAACGCCGTAGCCTTTTTTTTTTTACTAAGGGCAAAATGTAACTAATAGCAGATTCAAAGTGCAGTTTCTGGCACCAAATAAGGAGATATGGAGGCAGGTTGGATGGCTCCATATATCCTGCTCAGAGTAGAAGTTTAACCCTGTAGTGACGAATGACGTACTATGTACGTCATGATGTGGTGTTAGTTACCGCATCATGACGTGCACAGTACGTCATGAGCTCCAAGTGACACTTGCGGTGACACTTGCTTGTAAACTGGTGTCACGGACAGCAGAGCTGTCCGTGCACCCGGCAGGGGACCAATCACAGTGGTCCCTGCCTTAGAACCCCTGAGATTGGTCAGTCATATTTGACTGACCAATCGCAGAGTTCAGCAGCGCAGCTTACATCACAAAAAGCGTAATACTAAGCGATCAAAAAGGCGTATTCCCCCCAACATAGTACCAATCTAACCGTCATCTCATCACGCAAAAAATGAGCCCCTACACAAGACAATCAGAAGAAAAATAAAAAAGATATGGCGTTCAGAAAATGGAGACACAAAAACATATTTACATATGCATTATTATGTAAAACTGAAACAAACAAAGAAAGTAGACATATTTGATATCATCGCGTCCGTTACAACCTGCTCTATAAAAATACCACATGATCTAACCTGTCAGATGAACATGATAAAAAACAAAAAATAAATACAGTACCAAAACATCCATTCTTCGGTTACCTTGCCTCCCCAAAAAAATAATAGAGAGCGATTAAAAATCATATGTACCCCAGAATAGTACCAATAAAACTGTCATCTTATCCCGTAGTTTACAAAATGGGTTCACTTTTTGATTGTTTGTACTTAAGGGTGCATCTGGGGGGCTTCAAATGGGACATGGTGTCTAAAAACCAGTCCAGCAAAATCTGCCTTCCAAAAACCATATGGCGCTCCTTTCCTTCTGCGCCCTGCCATGCGCCCATACAGCAGTTTACCACCACATGTTTGGTGTTTCTGTAAACCGCTGTATCAGGGTAATAAATATTTGAGTTTTGTTTGGCTGTTAACCTTAGATGTGTTAAAGAAGAAATGGACTAAAATGGAGTAACTTGAGGGGTGTAGTTTCCAAAATGGGATCATTTATGGTGGGTTCTAGTATGTAAGCCCCACAAAGTGACTTCAGACCTGAACTGGTCGTTAAAAAGTGGGTTTTGGAAATTTTCTTAAACATTTTAAGAATTGCCTCTAAAATTCAAAGCCTTCTAATGTCCCAAAAAATAAAATGACATTTACAAAATGATGCAAACATAAAGTAGACATATGGGAATGTTAAATAATAAATATTTTATGAGGTATCACTTTCAATTTTAAAAGCAGACAAATTGAAATTTTGAAAATTGTGAATTTTTCAAAATTTTTGGTAAAGTTGGGATTTTTTCATAAATAAAGGTGACATATATTGACTCAAATTTATGAAGTACAATATGTCACGAGAAAACAATCTCAGAATGGCTTGGATAAGTAAAACTGTTCCAAAGTTATTACCACATAGTGATACATGTCAGATTTTCAAAAATAAGCCTGGTCACGAAGGTGCAAAATGGCCCAGTCATTAAGGGGTTAACTGGCCTAGTGGTAGTTTTGGGTGATGGGTGTCTGAGCCATAGTCTCTGACCTTTTAGCAGAGTCTGAAATGCAGAATTTTACTGATCACTTTGCTGTCTTGTTGCATAGAAGCTTTCTTGAAGCTGCTTTTCTGGTCTCTTTGGAGTGTTGATCTTACAGGAGAAGAATATCTGGTTCCTGAGTTTCCCCTCCAGAGTGTTGGTCTCACAGGATAATGAGATATGGTTCTTGGGAGTGGGAGCTCTGACATGTGCTTCCTCACTCCCCCACTATCAAAACAGGAACTCCCCTTCTCTCTCTCTAGCTAAAATGGTACGCCCCCTCCTGGCTGGAAGCAGGACAAGCCCAGTCCTATCAAGGAGGAAGTAACAGGGTGGCTAGCCCTGTTCCTGTCACCCATACCCTCCTCTGTCTGGAATAAATAGCATAACATCACATTACATTACATATAAAACATTACAATTGTAAATACCTTGTCTGGGGTATTTCATATGTCAGGCCCAGAACCTGGAAAGTGAATTGCAATAGAGCAACAACATGATCACAGCACAAGCACTGGATTGCAAACGAAAGTGAGTCTAAGTCATCAAGTATGAAATGCACCTGGTCTAAGAACTGTTGAACTATAACAGGGATAAGTAAACTTCGGTACTCCAGCTGCTGTGAAACTACAAATCATGGCATGCACACTTGCTTGGCTGTTCTTGTAACTCTCATAGAAGTGAAAGGAGGATTCTGGGAGGTGTAGTTTCAGATCAGCTGGAGTGCTGGAGGTTGCTACCTGAACTATAACCTTGTATTGCTGTGGTTTACCCTGACAATGCAGTAGTGTTCTTAGAGACTTCACAGTCAAAAGTCTAAAAGAAATTTAAAGGGGTATTCTGGTTACCATAAGTATAACTTTTGTTTTAGACTATTTCATCATCAATAATTACCTAATATAATGTCAATTTCACATATTTACTATTCAGTAGTTATAAAAGTAGTTTTCTTCCTCTGCTACCCACTGTGTTTCCTCATAAGTTACCATGGTATGAACCTGTAGTTCTGAGCCTTTGTTAGGTCAAGCATGCTCAGTGTGTTGCTATCAATTCTCTAGATAAATGTCAGTGTGCTGCTGATTACTGAGTAGAGGGGGCGTGACTGCACTGTGATATTAGTCAGCCAATCAATAAACAGCAACACTCATGAACAAGCAAAATCTAACAGTAGGAAAGCTAGGGATTGTGGGGATTGTAGTTTTGTGAGGGAAGATCAGGCGCCATGATACTCTCAGTGTGCTGCAGGCTCACACAGGAGCTAGACAAATGGATTACAAGGTAAAATGAAGCTCTGGTTATATGTATAGGCATGGGTTCTGATCATATGTATAGGTATGGGTTCTGGTTGGGTCACAGCTTGCAGCCTTAATGCAGTTTTTCAAAAATTAAGGTACTTTACCGGAATACCCCTTTACGTTGCGAGTTGGTTACATCTGTCAAGTTATTTGTTTAATCATACCATTATCTTTAATAAAGAAGTGTTACATTGTACCACCTGCCTCAGTGTTATTGTCGCCATACACCTGCATGTAGCACTGACACATCATATTCTTTCAGCACAAGCATTTCTGCACTGTTCTTTTATCTTAGGATGTCACAATGTAATCAGTCTTCATTAGTTCAAGCTTCCATAGCTCATTACATCTGCTTGTGTGCACTCTGGACGGGGCTGGACAAATAAAATCTCCTCTGCTATTACCATATAATGAAGGGCAAACTGATATATGCTCACAATACTGCAACCATTAACTGTTCTTATGCTGCAAATTCTTACACTTAAAGAAAAAAAGGAGAGAGAGAGGGGCTCACAACGGACTAATGGATATTGAATGGTGCAAAAACCGGATCACCTAATACCAGGAAAAGGAAAATAATGAAAAATACAAGATAGGTAAGCACTCTTTCAGCTGGAAATGTGTGGCAACTTTAATAAAAATACAAATACAAAATATATATATAAACTCTAAAAACGCATGCAAATGCAAAAAGTAATAGACTGTCACAATCCACAATAAACAGCCCGCAATCTACAATAATCTGCAGCAATCCACAATGGGTGTAGATAAAAACATACAACGCATATAATCATTAATGATATGAGTCCATTGCATAGCAATAACTCACCAAAGCAGTGGCACTCCCACTGAATGCAAAATCATGTGATTCCACTAGGTTATGTGATTCCACTGAATTTCCACTGTTATAACTGATTGTTAAATAGATCGTGGTGGCATCTTTAACATAGGGCAACTTAATCACCTAGAGGTTAGTATTATGTTATATATTAGTCCAAATATCAATATAGTTGTAATTCTTCCATATTTGTTAGCAGCCAGAATGCATAAAGCAGAGTCAATGGGAGACAATTTAGCAGCTCAAGATAGACACTGATCACCAGTCAATAATGGAGTAATAGTTAGTTTCGGTCAGTATGGTAGCAAATTGTTCAAAATATGCCCACATGGGCTCTTACCACACTAGAGAAGTTGCGCAACTGTCCACAGGAATAGGAGACTGGTTTGCAGTGGATCCACGTCAAGGTGTAGGTCACCACTATGTATGTATCAGGCCCACTTTGTAATAGAGCAGCGATGTCTCCTAGTTCTCCCGCCAGGCGGATGGGCTTGAAATGTGACTACCTCCGCACGGAGTCCGGCAGGCGGGAGAACTAGAAATTCATACACTTTACAACACTGAAAACTCATGCTTAATCATGATATATGAACCAGTTACATCCAAAGATACATTAAAGGGGTTCTACAGGGCTACAAGGGGGGCTTCCATAGAGCCTAATTAGGGAGTGTTCCCCTCACCGTTATTTTTCCATTCTTCTGATCCGGTGCATTCAATGTGCACATTTGGAATCTGTTTGAACCATTTACATTTGAGATCCATTTTTTCAGAAGGAAATCAGAAAATTTTTTACAGGATCCTTTTTTTCATTATTTTTCTGTTCTTTTAACAGATCAGAAGAACTGAAAAATAACTATAATGTGAACTCGCTCTAAGAGGAGTGTTGTCTTATACAGAACTATCCTACAACTTTGACTGCATCAGAGCAGTATATGCTATGTACAGACACCAAAAGGGGATAGCACAAAAAAAAGGAGGTCAAGAAATTTAAATGCTAACAAAAAAATATTTTAATGCAAGAAAGATGCAATAACATTCACCTGCATGCCCCAATTCGCACAATACTTATGAAGACTATGAGTACTATTAGAGGGGTTGTCTGGGTTCAGAGCTGAACCCGGACATATCCCCATCTTCCCCACTGAACCCCTCTGACATGAGCATCAGATAATTTCATGTATTTCACATACCGGACTCTCCATGGGTAAGCTAGGTGGAGGCATCCGCCTAGCAGTGAGCCTGGTGATGTCAATGGCACAAATGGGTGGGCTTTAGAGCTGCCCTCTGCCTAGCAGTGAAAAATTTAAACGAAAAAGCCCTTGCTCTACGCAGGGCAAGGGCTTTTTCGTTTACATTTTTCACTGCTAGGCGGAGACTTCCACCTATCAGTGTTCCTGGTGATATCTCAAGCACTGATGGGTGGGCCTTAGAGTGAAATGCATGAAATACTCTGATGCTCATCCCAGAGAGGCTGCCTGGGTGAATATGGGGATATGTCTGGGGTCAGCTCTGAACTATCTTTCCATGTGTTAAAAAAGCCAACAATTTGTGACTAGTGATGACCGAACTCGCTGTTCGGTCGAGCATGCCGGCGCTTGGGTACGCTCGGTGTTCGGCCAAACACCGGGTGCACTCGAGCGCCATGCTCGAGTCCCCTCCGCGCACGCTAATTAATTAGTTAGCCATCTTAGCTACTGGCATTACACTGATTGGCTGGCCGGGAATGTGTCATCGGGTGCTATATAGCACCCGGTGACACCTTCCTGGCCAGTGTTAGTCAGGGAGAGCTGCCACAAGGAGGGTAGGAGTGTAGGAAGAGAGGCACACTAGGGAGGGATAGAATTTATTTTAATAACAAATAAAAGCCCTTTTAAGGGCTATAGGAACATGTGGGGACAATTTTTATTAAATTTGGGGGACTTGTGTAAACCAGGCACCCCCCGCTCTTCCGAGCGGGGGGTGCCTGGTTTAATCCCATTGACTTACATTATGCTCAGGTGCTCGGCAAAACACTCGAGCACCCCTGAGTGCTCGGCCAGAGCACCCGAGCATACGAGCTCTCAGGTGCTCGCTCATCACTATTTGTGACTTTTTGCTAATTTGCTATTCTCTCACTGCTTCTTAAAAGTGATGAGAAAATGGGGGTTTTTAATAGGAAGAGGCAACACATTTACTATAATTTGCTCCATACATTGGCACAAATTTCTGCAGAGATTAGTGATGAGCAAAGCAAGCTTCGGATGCTACATCCAAAGTCGCTTCGCTCAAAACTTCAGATAAATACTGTACGGAGATCCATCTCCATACAGTATTAGAATGTATGGCCTCTGATGAGCTGAAGTCACATGAGACTTCGTTAAATAACTTCGATAGTTGATTTCTAAAATGGAAAACCACCTTAAAACGTGGAACCGAACTCGTAAAGTTATGTAGCAACTGTGGCATATTTTTGGACAGGACTTCAGCACTTGCAGATCCACACTATAAAGCACTGCAATAGTCAAGACATAAAAACAAATGTCTATTTCCAGGTACTCAAAACAGCATCTAAATTCTTCAAGAATATTTTCTTATGCTAAAAAAACAAGTAAATTTCTTCTGAGTCTTTTATTTCACCTTACTTTGTCACTTCAGTAAATGGGATATTGATAGACTGTCACTGTAGCTGAATATGTGACTCATGCATCACATTATTGCAAAATTGGTGTCACTTAGCTTATACAAAAACAAATTTATCTTATGTATCATATCAAACAAAAATGGTAGCTTCATCAAACAATTTACTGTCGGAAAAGGTCTCATGTCAAACGTGCAAATGTGATATTTCTAGTGGTCTGAAGCTCTAAACCACAAGTAAAGTTGTTCACTCATATGTATCACTATGTAAGTGACATAAAGTAAAATTGCACCTTAGTGTATAAAATTATCATTGAGATAATACCTGCTGATTGATGGAAGGACTGGAAATGGCCCTAACACATTAGACAGAAGTTGGTTGATGGTTGAACAGCAGTTGAACAAACAATAATCTGGTGAATATTCATTTTGCAGACACGGCCATACACATTTTAGTCTATATTGGCCATTACAGTTGTTTATACTGCTCATACACGTTCAACTGGCAGTGTACAAAAGATACTTCTGGGAACATTCCTTTAAAAAATCACTTTCATCCAACAAACTATCTTGCTTTGAAAGCAATATCTTTTGTCTGACTATCGAGTTAAAATTTCCTTTCAGACAATGTTCTGTCATCTGTCAGCCAATCATTTGTTGTTAAATTTTACCTGACAAATGATCATTTTGGTTTAAATCATCCATTTGATCATTTTTAGACAGAAGTTGGTTGTGCATGGTCAACTTAAGACTGACATTGACTTCGACGATATTGTCCTGACAGCAGTCAGATCAAGAAGATGGAGGCTGGCTGGTTAAAGGCAGAGCATAAATCAGTAAAACTGTACAATAATGAATATAATATTATAAATCTGCTAATTCTTAAGGTTCACAAACGTTTGCCACTCACAGACATGTGATATTGGATCATTTTTCTCAATAAATAAATTAGAGTTGAGCGAACGTGCTCGTAACGAGCACTGTACTGCTCGGATCCCCTGCGCTCGCATGGGCGCAGGCATCCGGATCCGTCAGGTGAGGAGGACGGATCCAGATGGCTGCGCCCATGCGAGTGCAGGGGATCCGAGCAGTACAGTGCTCGTTACGAGCACGTTCGCTCAACTCTAAAATAAATTATCAAGTCTAATATTTTTAACTCATTTGTTTGATTTGGTTATCTTTATGTTTTATGGTAAAATCTGATGTAGTTTTAGGTGAAATGTATGTAGAAATATAGACGGTTTGAGACTTTTTACATGGCATTTGTGTAAAAATGGTGGTACAAATGGTGTTTTACCACCATCCTAGCAACTTTCTGAAAAGGGAGCGTGATAGGGTGTGATATGTGTGGGGCCATCAGCCATAGGAGTTCTCTGGCATACATGAAATCTGAAATCTATGTCACCTACAAGCTGGCTAAGGCTACTTTCATACTTGTGCTTCACTTTTTCGGTACTGAGATCCGGCAAAGAAACTCAATACCATAGAAAAATGCTTCTGTCTTATCCCCATTCATTGTCAATAGGGACATAACTGAACTGCATCCTGTTCCATTTGGTTGCGTTACCATACCAGAGAGCAAACCGCAGCAAGCTGCAGTTTTGTTTCCGTCATGGGATGCGGAGCAAAAACGGAATGCAAGTCAATGGTGTCGGATCTGTTTTCTCGGACACAATAGAAAACGGATCCATCCGCCATTGAATTTCAATGGAGTTCATGACGGATCCATCTTGGCTATGTTAAAGATAATACAACCGGATCTCTTCATTACAGATGCAGCGGCTATATTATCAGAAACGGAAGCGTTTTTGCTGATGCCTGCCAGATCAGGCAAAACTCTTACAGACTGCCAAAGACTCAAAACTAAATCTACGAAAAAAATGGTAGTATTGTCAAACAAGTATAAAGCATCACTTAACTGGTAACTTAATAGGTATAACCCTAATGGGTTAACAAAAGAAAGCCCTTTTAGGGATCCCCAGTAATTAAAACTTAACTTTTATTTATTTACAATAGAATGTATTCTTGTAATTTTAGCTCAGAAAATGATGAAAAATATTAAAACTATCAATCAGTGTCTCTTTACTTATTGTGCTTGGTTTGTTACTTTTTAACTAGCTATTTATCAATGAGTGGATATTTTGTAGCTTGTCATGCTTTGCTGCACCGTGTGTTATAATTTTGCTACTAAGTAGCACTACCGTAACAAGGTGTGGGATATCTCCCTGGGGTCCTGCGCCTTGGCCCGCGCTTCTGGCCAGTAGCAGGATCCCCAGCACACACTGACTCCCACCGCTACGCTGCATGGGGTGTATTATATGCACCACTTCAATGCCCGGTCTGGAGTGCCAGGCAATAATCAGGCACGTGAGCACAAATGGGGGATCTACAATGCGCCCCAACACCTGTGTTAGTTATGTGGGGATATAATATCTGCGCTGCTTACGTGCCCGGCCTGAAACGCCAGATACCGATCGGGCACGTGAGCGCAGCTGCGGGGTCTTCAATGCACACTATCCCCGTCTGGTATGTGCGGGGATACAGTGTATGCGCTACTCCGTTGCTCGGCCTCTCAGGCCGGACACGTGAGCGCGCGAGGTTTCCCTGCGCTCCAGTGCTCTCGGGTACACGTTTCCCTCTTGCGGTATTATTGTACTGCCGTTACTCAATCTTGTAAGTGCCAAACGACAGGCTCTATACACTCACGCTTGTGATTCTAATACTGCACTTCTTGAGGTCACTGACTGCCTAAAAACTGTGTATACTATCCCTACATGTTTCACCGCACATGCGGCTTCATCAGGAGATTGGTATATAACACGCGGGGCCTCTTTCCACCATCTTTTATAAGTATACCACCCATTATTGAACCTATCCCCATTTGAGGTTTTGATTGACAGGAGGTGACCTGGTGATCCCTCCTGTCAAGTAACAAACCAAGCACAATAAGTAAAGAGACACTGATTGATAGTTTTAATATTTTTCATCATTTTCTGAGCTAAAATTACAAGAATACATTCTATTGTAAATAAATAAAAGTTAAGTTTTAATTACTGGGGATCCCTAAAAGGGCTTTCTTTTATTAACCCATTAGGGTTAATCGGATATTTTGATATTATTCGCCCTGAGGATTCCCCAGTTGGGGGTCTTTTTTGGGATTATTTAATAGGTATAAAACATAATGATCAGATTTAAAATGTCCAACATAAAATACTAGTAAGGGGTTGTTCACATATCAGTTATTTGATCAGTTATTTCCATCAGTTATTGTCAGCCAAAACCAGGTGCGGGTCAAAAACACATAACGTGCAGATCTTTTCATTATACATGATCTCTGTGTAGTGTCCACTCCTGGTTTTGGCTGACAATAACTGATGGAAATAACTGATCAAATAACTGGTATGTGAACAACCCCTAAACAGACATACCGTAAATGGCAATGTGCACACCCATAAGGTACTAAATAAAAAAATATTAGGCATATTTCAGGGGAAGATTGTGGCACAACTGCGACTTCTTCCCGCTCACACCAGGTCTAAAATTGTGGTTGTGGTGTGGAGGGTGAAGGCATAGAAAAAGGTCTAAATGTAAGATAGCTCGGAAGCTGTCTTATATTTAGAAGTGGCAGAGGATCCGCCGAAGTTAATAGGAAAAGGCTGCAACTCTTCATAACTTCGGTTTTAGGGGTTTATTAAGACCAGCATCTAAAACGGCCGTCTTATTAAATGTGCCGCATAGTCTCAAGGTATGAGATCTCCAATTAAAACAACAGGACACCCATCAGTAATCCAAATAATCCACAATTACCTCCGGCATTAAAAGGAACGGTCTTACTTGTGCAGACGCCTGAGAGATACTATGTACCATCTTTAATTATGCCTTAATAAAAATCATTTAATCAAAGAATGCAACATTTTGTGATATATTACTGGTATGTGTGTGCACAACTTTTTCATGTGTTTTTCTTTTTAAGACTCCTAACTAGAAATACCCTACAAAATCTGAATATCTGAGAATAAACAATATACGTTATCACACAAAATCTACATATAAAGGAGAAAGGGCCTGATTAAAAAAAAAAGGACAAAGTACCATCATGAATGATTGATGACATACCTGCAGGAATTGTCTGTAATAAGACTGGAGAAGGGTCATGTATAAATAGTACAATTAATCATATACAAATCATTTTAAAAATCCCTCATATGGACCCCCCATGACAATGCAATAATACACATATTCATATACAATGTATGCAAATGCATGCCTAATAAAATACTGCACGTCCTATAAATTCCTACAATTTAAAAAAAAACAAAATATATCTAAGGATTTTAAAATATCAGAAGAAAATATATGTGTGATGAAGGAAACCGTGGGGAGTCTGGTTTCAGATCTTACAGGATGAGATTTACTTACTTACTGCCTCTTACTGCAGCTTCATCAATGACCTGAATTGTTTTGGCACACGTGTAGCACCTCTATTTTCAGTCCTCAGTTTTGCTGTGCCCACTCTTTCCCTTTCATTTCCCAAAAGCAACAGTGACATCTAAGGAGATGGACAGAGGGAGGGGGTCCTTCTGTCAACCCATTAGTCTCCTACAACACAATCATGGGTGGTCAATGCTTTACTACGGCAGCTGGGGACTGCCGTAGTAAAGTGCCTTTAGGCCATGACACACGTGTGACATAACACTTTTTGCAAACTTTTAATTTTTATGAATAGTTTGCCTGGCAATTTTACAAGTTTTCATTTTCATTAATAGTTTGCCTCCTCAGTTTTATGAGATTTCATTTTCATTACAACAGGCTTGTAATGGTCTTTTTGACCAGAAAGTGATGCTTTGTAAGGTGGAGTATTTTCCTAAATTATCCATGAGAGGCTATTGTCTATAGTATGTTTCAGTAGCATAATTTAACACCATACCTCCCAAGTGTCCCTCTTTTTGACCCAAGTTCCCTTTGTTCCTCTTTGCTCCTTAAGTGTCCCTCTTTTTGATCTGAGGTATAGTTTTGTATTATTACATTTACAATATTGATCCAGAATATGTTTCCCTGGATCCTAGCTATATATTAGAGCCCACCTTGCATATTATTTCCTTATTTGATGTCATTTTGATTTTACAAATCTTTATATTCAGATCGTTTTTGCGCTATTGTGTAAAAAAAAAAAAGCTATTGAAGTGTGTAAATATGCAGTAAAAGTGGACCTTTCACATAATAAACCATAAGTGTCCCTCTCTAACTGTCCAAAAAGTTGCGAGGTATGTAACTCCTTTGTACAGGTGATGCCCAGATACTGGAAATTGATTTATGGCCATCAACTGCAAGAAAAGAATCACAAGTCTCTCTAGTGTGATGAATTCGGCTGGTCTCAGAATGCCATTTTTCTAAGCATCCTCAGGCATAGAGATTTTTTTAAATCCAAATAGGAATGATGAGAGCAAATTATCACTGGAGAATTCATTAAGTGGTACAGGATGTAGAGTTTTGCAGCTGCACACTACAGTTCACCCCAGGTTACATCTTTTATTTAAACTGCTGTTTGCTCTTCCCTTGAGATAGAAGATGCTGAAATGTCATTCCCTAACACATTTCACAACATACACATGAAAAGCTTCTGATCTTTTACCCTTGTAAAGTGGAGCAGGACTTCTGTTTGTTTTAGCACCGGCTGATACTTCACTGGAATGTGTTTCCCTGTGTACTTCTTCTCTGCTCGTCCACTGCGCCTGACCTCTTGAACATGTTAAAGTTGGAAGCATTTAATTTGCTTGTCGTTCTTATATTAATACAAGTAGCAGTTTGAGATATAAACAAATATTCCACCCGGGATTTACTGTGACCTTTTTCTATTAGAGACGTTGAAACATAGGGCAATTTTTGAAGTAACAAAAACTTTGGGGAAGAATCAGCTGGGAAAACAAAGAAGTGAATTGTTCGAAAATATTAAATGGATGTACTTTTTCAAAGTTCACAATATTAAAGGGATTATCCCATTTGTAATGTAAAAAATGAAAATCAGGCATCATATAGTACATAACCTCTTTTTAACAAAGCTAGAACCAGCCCTGTACCTCACATGGATCCAGAGATCTCTACATTCATTGCTCTGCTAGATTTATATGAAGCTGACAGCTCAAGGGGAATGTCTTTTCTGCTGCAGCTAAGGAGGCGTGCTCATGCTCTCCCTATCACAGCTCAGGAGGCAGTTGAAGGATGAAACTGAGCATGTGCGGCCTTCTCAGTGAGCAGGTCAAAGAAATAAGAAAAAACTAACAGCAGGTGGCGCTATATAGATACATTTTATTGAATAATGCTATGCAGTAAAACTGACCTGTTCCCTTCATTCTCGGTGACAGTATGATTACAGCGATATCACATTTATATAGTTTTTCTTTTGTTTTAATACTGAAAAAAAAAATTTGGAAAGACATAATTTTTTATCTGCCTGACCATCTTCTGACCCCCATAACCTTTTTATATTCATACAGGGGCGTAACGATAGGGGGCCCAAAGACCCTTGTGCCGCATGAGAAGACACACAAAGTACTGAGGGAAGGGGGGCGCAAGCTGAACTCTTGGACCAGGGCCCATGAGCCTTTAGCTACGCCCCTGTATTCATATATATACGGAAATGTGTGAGGGCTCATTTTTTGAAGGGCAACCAGTAGTTTTTAGTGATACAATTTTGTGACTTTTTTGTGACAAAAAGTGACTTTTGATCACTTTTTATTTTATTTTTGGGAGTAGGTAAAGCAACAAAAGGAACGGTGAATTGGCCATTTTTATTTTTTTCCCATTACAGGATTCACTGTTTGGAATAAATATGTTTATATTTTAATCATTTGGGCATATTAGAAGAAGGCAATGCAAATGATCTTTACTTTTTTATTGTTTAGTTTTATTATGGCGAAAGAAAAATTTTTCAGTTTTTTTTTTATCTTTTTTCTTTTTTTTACACATATTGCAGGGCATCTGTCAGTAGATTTGTACCTATGAAATTAGCAGACCTGATGCATGTGCACTTGGCAGCTGAAAGCATCTGTGTTGGTCCCATGTTCATATGTGCCTGCAAGGTGTTAATATATGCAAATGAGCCTCTAGGAGCAACAAGGGTGTTGTCATTACACCTAAAGGCTCTGTTCTCAGCAACTTTCCCCAAAATAAAAATACTTAACTAATATATATATCTCTTAATAATATAAAAATGAATTTCTGTCTGTCTGTCTGTCTGTCTGTCTGTTCTCTATGCGCGACCAAACTACTGGACCGATTTTCACCAAATTCGGCACACAGGTACATCAGGTGTCCGGGAAGGTTTTAGACCAGGTCTCATCTCTCTAGGACGTACCGTTCCCAAGATATTCCCAAAATATGATGTCCATTAGCCAACATTACAACTGGGAGCTTTGGTTTTAAACTCCAACTGCCATTCTCTGCAAAGCCACACAGGGAGGGCAGGTTTCCATAACAACCAGGTAATTATCAGCAGCTGAGGATCTCATCCATTTCTATTTACTGACACTGTTAAAGGTATTCCGGTTACCATAAATATAACTTATGTGTTTTTCTATTACTACAGTTCAGTAGTAATAAAATATATTTTCCTCCACTGCTGCCTATTGCGTGGGCTCATAAATAAGCATGGTATTGACCTTTAATTCAGGCCACCCTAAAAGAAGTACTTAAAACCCCTGCCCCAGGTCTCACTAAGCCACACCCCCAACTCTGTCAGGCCACACCCCCTTTCACTCCGCAGCCAACAGAGATTGAAAAAATAAAGGTAAAAATCAACTTCTGTCAGCTGCAGGGATGGGTGGGAGGTTGACTTTCTTTCTGCAACAACACACACAAACATTAAATAAAATAGATTAAATCCACCCATGCGAAGCGTCTTGCTAATCCACACCCCCGACTCTGTCAGGTCACGCCCCCTCCCACTCCGCAGCCAACGGGAATTGAAAAAATGAAGGTAAAAATAAACTTCTGTTTGCTGCAGGGGTGGGAGGGTGAATTTCTCTCTGCAACGACACACAAACATTTTAGATGAAATAGACTAATTATAGACTACAACCGTTCGAAGCCTTTTGCTAAGCCACGCCCCGTCTCTGACAGGCCATGCCCCCTCTCACTCCGCAGCCATTCTGCAACGACACACAGAAACATTAAATGAAATAGATTAAATGCACCTATGCGAAGTGCTTTGCTAAGCCACGCCCCAACTCTGTCAGGCCACGCCCCCTCCCACTCCGCAGCCAACAGGGATTGAAAAAATAAAGGTAAATATCAACTTCTGTCAGCTGCAGGGATGGGTGGGAGGTTGACTTTCTTTCTGCAACGACACACAGAAACATTAAATGAAATAGATTAAATACACCCATGTGAAGCGTCTTGCTAATCCACGCCCCCGACTCTGTAAGGTTACGCCCCCTCCCACTCCGCAGCCAATGGGGATTGAAAAAATAAAGGTAAAAATAAACTTCTGTTTGCTGCAGGGGTGGGAGGGTGAATTTCTCTCTGCAACGACACACAAAAATTTTAGATAAAATAGACTAATTATAGACTACAACTGTTCGAATCGTCTTGCTAAGTCACGCCCCCAACTCTGTCAGACCACGCCCCCTCTCACTCTGCAGCCATTCTGCAACGACACACAGAAACATTAAATGAAATAGATTAAATCACCTATGCGAAGCGCTTTGTTAAGCCACGCCCCCAACTGTGTCAGGTCACGCCCCCTCCTACTCCGCAGCCAACAGGGATTGAAAAAATGAAGGGAAAAATAAACTTCTGTCAGCTGCAGGGGTGGGAGGGTGAATTTCTCTCTGCAATGACACACAAAAATTTTAGATGAAATAGACTAATTTCAGACTACAACCGTTCGAAGCATCTTGATAATCCACACCCCCAACTCTGCCAGGCCATGCCCCCTCCCACTCCGTAGGCAACGGGGATTGAAAAAAATCAGCTGCAGGGGTGGGAGGGTGAATTTCTCTCTGCAATGACACACAAAAATCGTAGATGAAATTGACTAATTTTAGACTACGACCATTCAGTACTAATAAAAGATGTTTTTTTCCACTGCTACCCATTGCGGGTCCCCATAAAATACCATGTCATCGACCTGTAATTCATGCCACTCTGACCCCCGCCCCAGATCTCGCGAAACCACGCTCCGACTCTGTCAGGCCACGCCCCCTCCCACTCCGCAGCCAACGGGGATTGAAAAAATGAAGGTAAAAATCAACTTCTGTCAGCTGCAGGGGCGGGAGGGAGGTTGGATTTCTTTCTGCAACAACATACAGAAACATTAAATGAAATAGATTAAATATACCCGTGCAAAGCAATGTTTTCTTCCACTGTTACCCATGGCGTGTCCTCATAAATTACCATGGCATCGACCTGTAAAAGAAGGACTTAAAACCCTGCCCTAGGTCTTTCAATGTCACGCCCCCAACTCAGTCAGGCCATGACCCCTCCCACTCCGCAGCAAATGGAGATTGAACAATTGAAGGTAAAAATCAACATCTGTCAGCTGCAGGGATGGGAGGGAGGATGACTTTCTCTCTGCAACGACACACAGAAACATTAAATGAAATAGATGAAATATACCCAGGCGAAGCCGAGTCTTTCTGCTAGTATAATATATAAAGCTGAGTGTATGTGTGTGTGTGTGTGTATGTCCGCTAAAGAAATCCGCACCGCTGCAGCTACAATCATAAAATTTGGCACACATGTACATCAGGTGTCCGGGAAGGTTTTAGAACAGTTTTCAACTCTCCAGGACGTACCGTTCCTGAGATATTCCCAAAAAATGCAATAGCCAATAGTAGCCTGGTCACATGACCCTTATCAGCCAATAGAAGCTCACAGGCACACATCAGGTTTCTATGACAACCTAGCCAGTTCACTGCTTTAGGTCTGCATTAAAGAGGCAGAGCACTGTGGATGACAATGGTAAATGGGTATTCCCGGTTACCATAACTATAACTCATGTTTTAATCTAACTCATCTTCAATCATTACCTCATATAATGTAAATTTTACATATTTACTGTTCAGTAGTAATAAAAGATGTTTTCTTCCACTGCTACCCACCTTCCTCCTAAATTACTATGGCATCGACCTGTAATTCCGGCCACCGTCAAAAGAAGGACTTAAAAGCACCACCCCCCAGTCACGCTCCTGACTCAGTCAGGCCATGCCCCTTCCATGCTGCATTTGACCGGGATTAAAAATATTGGTAAAAATCACCTTCTGTCAGCTGCAGGGGTGGGGGGAGGGTGACTTTCTCCCTGCAGCTCATTGCTCTGACTGCACAGTGCTGCTGCTGACAGTGCTGCTGCTGTGTCCATCCAGGCCCTGCGCATGACAGAGGACAGGGAGTCTGAAAGCCAGACCGTCCAGCCTAAAACAAGACCTCTGGCCACCCTAGGGGCAGGCTGATGTTAGGGTGGCCAGATGTCCGGCTTTAGGCTGGACAGTCCAGTTTTCTGGCTACCTGTTCTCCGTCCGACGCAGTGCCTGGACAGACACAGGGATGTCCACCCTTTCAGTAGCTCACACTCAGACAGCTTCTCCTCCATGTATTCACGGAGCCAGGGGGGACGTGGCCTCATGTTTAGTGATGTGTCTTCATGGGAACTGGGGGTGCTGTTTCACGTTTGGGGGAATGGCCGGTGAGGTCTGGCTTTCTGGGGTGAAGACAGTCTAGCTGCTGTGGAGGTCACAGTTAAAGGGGCGGGCTTCTGTAGAGGTCACTGTTAAAGGGGTGGGCAGCTGTAGAGGTCACTGTTAAAGGGGCAGGCTGCTGTAGAGGTCACTGTTGAAGGGGCAGGCTGCTGTAGAGATCACTGTTAAAGGGGCGGGCTGCTGTAGAGGTCACTGTTAAAGGGGCGGGCTGCTGTAGAGGTCACTGTTTAAGGGGCGGGCAGCTGTAGAGGTCACTGTTAAAGGGGCGGGCTGCTGTAGAGGTCACTGTTAAAGGGGCAGGCCGCTGTAGAGGTCACTGTTAAAGGGGCGGGCCGCTGTAGAGGTCTCTGTTAAAGGGGAGGTTCGCTGTAGAGGTCACTGTTAAAGGGGCTGGCCGCTGTAGAGGTCACTGTTAAAGGGGCGGGCTGCTGTAGAGGTCACTGTTTAAGGGGCGGGCTGCTGTAGAGGTCACTGTTAAAGGGGCAGGCCGCTGTAGAGGTCACTGTTAAAGGGGCGGGCCGCTGTAGAGGTCTCTGTTAAAGGGGCGGTTCACTGTAGAGGTCACTGTTAAAGGGGCTGGCCGCTGTAGAGGTCACTGTTAAAGGGGCGGGCCGCTGTAGAGGTCACTGTTAAAGGGGAAGGCACTGTAGAGGTCACTCTCGATATCTTTTAACGACACACACACACAAACAGTAAAAGAAATAAATTAAATATACCCGAGCGAAGTCGGGTCCTTCAGCTAGAATATATATATAAAGAAAAAATGTATAGTCCAGGTGCTAATCCAGTAGAACTCAGGATCACAGGATCAAATTGTTGAAAGTAAAACCTTAACTTTTAATTTAATTTAATTTACCTTTTATTGGCTCCCGCTATAGACATCGATCATATTAACACATTTAACACATTTTGTGTACATTTGGTTGCCAAGCTACGACGGAGCATGAGCATCATGGTTTGATGCCTGAGTTTACTTTGTTTAGGCCCCATTCACACGACCGTATGTATTCCGTGTCCTTATAAAAACGGAACGGAAGACATACGGAAAGTCTTCCGTAGTGTTCCATAATTTCCGGACCCATTGACTTTAATGGGGCTACGGACGTGTTTTGCGGCCAAGTATAGGACGTGTTTCCTTTTTTTTGCGGGAGAACTTCCGTAATATACGGATGCGGAATGCACACAGTGTGCATTCCGCATTTTTTTTTCTCCTATGGAAAAATGAATGGGTCCGTATGGTTCCGCATACGGAAATGAACATACGGTCGTGTGAATGGGGCCTTAGTGTGGGCAAATGACGTATACGCAAGTCATGTGATGGTGAGTCACTGGCGCTTGGGCAGCAGATGTTCCGATGCCCTCACTCTATTGATTTAGTCATAGCACCAGCGCAGGTGCACATTCGACTTCCGCACGCCGTGGAGTACATGTGGATGGTGAGTCTGAACAGGATCGTGGATCTTTTCTACATCATGTCCAATCATGTTTTTATCGATTTGCACAGGTGTACACTGTCACCTAATTATGGACACTTTTGTTTATTCATCATTTACATCATGAATCTATAACACTGGGTTTTATTTTGCTGATCACTGTACACCTTATATTCAATCATGTATACATTGAATTTTGAACTTAAAAATACCCATACTATATAATATAACAATATTAATCCCATACGGCCAATGGTATAACAGAAAAAAAATAAAAACGGCCAATATGCCATTTTTTGTCACATTAACTACCCAAAATATTTACCGTATTTTTCGCTTTATAAGACGCACCCGAAGATAAGACGCTCCCCAGATTTTACAGTAGGAAAATGAGGAAAAAATATTTTTCATCAGACCTCAGATCAGACCCCCCATAAATTTCAGGACATCACATCAGACCCCCATCAGACCTCAGATCAGCCCAGTGTGCCCCCATCAGACCTCAGATCAGCCCAGTGTGTCCCCATCAGACCTCAGATCAGCCCAGTGTGCCCCCATCAGACCTCAGATCAGCCCAGTGTGCCCCCTTCAGACCTCAGATCAGCCCAGTGTGCCCCCATCAGACCTCACATCAGCCCAGTGTGCCCCCATCAGACCTCAGATCAGCCCAGTGTGCCCTCATCAGACCTCAGATCAGCCCACCCAGCCGCATAACAATAAAATAAAAACCTCTCTTACCTGTCCTGCGCCGCGGCTCCGCTCCGGGTCCGGCGCTCCTCTGGCTTCTAAGGCCGGCGCTGCACTGTCACCTGACTGCGTGCAGTGTCAGGTCATAGTGCGCGCACTACATCCTGACGCTGTACGCAGTTGGGACAGTGCAGCGCCGGCCCGGGAAGCCAGAGGAGCGCCGGACCCGGAGCGGAGCCGCGGCGCAGGACAGGTAAGAGAGGTTTTAATTTTATTGTTATGGGGCTGGGTGGGCTGATCTGAGGTCTGATGGGGGTGCCGCAGCTAAAACATACAAGTGAGCGCTTCCATAATGGAAGCGCTCACTTGTATTCGCTTTATAAGACGCACCGCAATTTTCCCCCTACTTTTGGGGGAGAAAAAGTGTGTCTTATAAAGCGAAAAATAGGGTAAATAAAAAGTTATCAAAATGTCACACACACTTCAAAATGTTATCACTGAAACTACATATGCAAAACTACAAAAAAGATATTTGGTAATTTTTAAATCAAGGTTTTTAAAAAATTTTTGTGTTAAAACAAAAGAAAAACTATACTAATGTGGTATTGTTGTAACCGTACTAACTTGGAGAATGGTAACAGGTCAATCTTGTAAATGAATGTTGTAAAAAAGAAAAAACAAAAAAGTGTGGCAAAATTACGTTTTTTTTCCAACTCTACTCCATTTGGAATTGTTTTCCCGCTTCCCACTAAATTGTATGCAACTGTAAATGGTGCCATTAGAAAGTACAACTTGTTCCACAAAAATAAGCCCTTATAAGTCTATGTGAACATAAAAATAAAAAAATTATTACTCTGGAAAGGCAAGGAGTGAAAAACAAGAATGCAAAAATAGAAAATCACCAGGTGCCCTAAGGGCTGAAGAGCAGAGGGCACAACAGTTGAAGAGAGAACAGAGCCTCTAGGTTTAATGGCAATGTGACCGTTGCTCCTAGAGACTTTTGCACATAATAAAACACCATTTTTCTCAGCAATTTAGCCACATATGGGCATGGGACAATGGCAGATGCCAAGCGCACATGCAACAGGTCAGCAAGTTTTATAGGTACAAATCTGTTGACAGATGCCCTTTAGGGGACTTGAACATGTGATTGTCTGATCTCTTGTTCCATAGACTGCAATGAATTACCACTGCAGCCTATGGGACATAGAAAAGGATCCATAGGAACTATCCACTACACTGTGGATAGAGATGTTTAGTTCTGGTGCCAACTTCCACTCAAGGGTTGTAGGTTGTGGGTTGTTGGCCCCCCCCCGCTGATATTAATGGCTTATACTGAGGATAGTAGAGTATGTATATTGTATACTTTGTTGTAAATGTGATTGATGTAACCACTTCTAAAAAATTCATAGCTATACTTTGCTTAGTTTTACTTTGTACTCTTCCTGTACATAAAAAATAACCATCAGCAGGTTTCTGGCAATAACTGAATTTTGTCACTTAATCTTACTTACTCTTGCTTGTTCAATAATTCTGGTCACAATATTTTCAGATGAGGATTTCAGCTCACCAGGACAGAGCAGGTAAATTTTAAGGGGCTCATAAACTCAGAACATATGACATCAAATTTGATTTAGTGTCCTTTTAACTGCAAGAAAGTTATAGGTATATTTCTAATGGCAAAGCCAATAAATATATGTTGTTGTACTTCAGATTATGCTACCCTTTTCTGAAAGTCATCCTTTTCAAGTTAGACTTAAAGGGGTTGTGCAGAATCCTACAAAATGCAATTTAAATGTGTAAACCTGATATCATCTTTTAAAGAACATAATAGTATACCTGTCTACTTTTCTTAAAGGGGTTATCCCATGACTAAGGTAAAAAAATGAAAATCAGACATCATATAGTACATAACCTCTTTCTAAAAAAGCTAGAACCAGCCCTGTACCTCACATGGATCCAGAGATCTCCATTCATGGCTCTGCTAGATTTATATCAAGCTGGCAGCTCAAGGGGAGTGTCTTTTCTGCTGCAGCTAAGGGGGGGGTGCCCATGCTCTGCCTATCACAGCTCAGGAGGCAGTTGAAGGATGAAATTGAGCATGTGCGGCCTTCTCAGTGAGCAGGTCAAAGAAATGAGGAAAAAAACAAACTGCCTGTAGTGCTATACGTATACATTTTATGGAATAACTCAGTGGCTATGCTAAATTTTTAATTACATTCAATTACAAAAGAATTCAGATCCAGGTTTGAAAACTGTAGAATATTTGGTTGATGGGGTTCTGACATGGAGGGCTGATATTGGGGTTTGATGTGATGTCCTGATATTTATGGGGGGGTCTGATATGAGGTCTGATAAAAAATATTTTTTTTCTTATTTTCCTAGTCTAAAATCTGAGGTGCGTCTTATCATCGGGTGCGTCTTTTAAAGAGAAAAATACGGTACCTCTGAAACCATGCATGAACACTGCACCATTTACCACTATAAGACTTTAAAAAAAAATAGCTGAACACTGGTTATTTTCAGAAGTTCCACAGCAGTAAATGAAGAGGATGCTGTACATGCACAGTAGTAGTGGAGCCATACCAAGCTCAAAACATAAATACAGCAGAAGAACCAAGCTCATAAGATAAATACAGCAGAAGAACCAAGCTCATTACATAAATACAGCAGAAGAATCAGACTCCCAATGTTCATCAGACCTCAGCTCACAGCCCCAATCAGACCCCAAATGTTAATAAGACCCCTATAAGACCTCAGATCAGACCCCAATGTGAATGACCCCCAATCAAATCTTATATAAGAGCCCCATGCTTCTCATCAGTCCCCATTTGCTCTCATATCTGCTCCCATTACCTCTTATCAGCCCCCATGCCTCTAATGTCAGCCCCCATGCCTCTAATGTCAGCCCCCATGCCATTTATCAGCCCCCGTGCTATTTATCTGCCCCCATCCCTCTGTCAGCCCCATGCCATTTATCTTCCCACATGCCATGGTCAGCCCCCATTCCTCTGTCAGCCCCCATTCCTCTGTCAGCCCCCATGCCATGTAGCTGCCCCATGCCTCTTATGTTAGCCCTCAGCCTCACAGCATATAAAATAAATAAAGCAATTACCTCTCCTGCTCCTGGACGCCACAGCTCCTCACCGCCCGCGCTCTTCTCCCTTATCCTCCGTCGGCTGTGCTGTGAACTGGCGCGCACAGCATAAGGTCACAGAGCCCTCACGCTGTGTGCAGCCCTGCACAGCCGACAGCCGAGCAGAGGACCAGGAATCGGTGAGTACAGAGTCTTCACCGCTTCCTTATCCTCCAGTGCTAATGAACATCTCAATACTGGAAGGAGTCATTAGCATTTGCTCCATAAGAGGCAGGGACCATTTCCCCCCACTTTTGGGGAAAAAATGTGTCTTATAGGGTGAAAAATACAGTAAATACAGCAGAAGAACCCAGCTCATTAGATAAATACAGCACAAGAACCAAGCTCATTACATAAATACAGCACAAGAACCAACCTCGTTATATAAATACAGCACAAGAATCAAGCTCATAATAAAAAGACAGCAAACAAAACCAAGCTCATAACATAAATGCAGCACCAGAACCAAGCACAGTACATAGACAAAACCAAACATAGTACATAAATACAACACCAGACCTAAGCTCATCACATAAATACAGCACCAAGACCAAGCAAGGAACATAACAGAACCAAGCTCATTACATTAATTCAGCAACAGGGCCAATACGGTGCATGTATACAGCGTGAGCTCCAAAACAACTCATGTAGATATCATTCACACACATTGATGTACATGTATGTAAAGTGTGAAACTACAAGTCCTAGCATGGTCTGAATAGGTGTAAAGGTATGCGGAGAGTGGTAGTCTTACAAAGGAGAACGCTATCACCCATCATCACACTGTAGAACATACAAGTGACTACTGCACTCATCAGACACAGTCAGTGGCGGAGTAAACATTTACATTTAGTGACTTACAGGAGACGTCCCCTCTGGAGTTATTCTCTTTCGTTATCTTTCCATCCAGTTTAGACGCATTGATGATTTTTCCCAGCCACTACTGTTCTCTGCAGATTTTTTGTGCCCAGGTGCCTTCACTTCTCGCTTTACGAACACATCAGCAACCTATATACTAAAACAAACTTATCTTGGTGTCACATATTGTGCCCTGAATATAATAACAGCATACACTGTGCCCCTAAATACAGTCATATCATATACTATGCACCCTGAAAATAATGTACCACATACACAGTACTCCGAATTGTAGTGCCACACACTCTATGCCCCATGTATATATAGCCTCATGCGTTGTGGCCCCTATATATAGTGTCTCGCGTGTTGTGCCCACTATATATAGTGCCATGTTTTGTGCCCCGTATATAGCAACAGTTTCTGTGACCCCTTTATATTGCAACTCTTGCTCTGTATCAAGTTACTATGGTTCAGCAATCCGCAGACGACGGGCACGAGGTTGGTGCCTGTGCATTGCGGACCTCAATTTAGGGCCCGCAGCATGGGCAAGGCCGGCACTTTGTGTGCATGAGGCCGTATTCACACATCAGTATTTGGTCAGTGATTTTCATCAGTGATTGTGAGCCAAAACCAGGATTGAAGCCTCCACAGACATAAGGTATAAAGGAAGGCTCTGCACCTGTTCTGTATTTAGAGCCGCACCTGGTTTTCACTTGGAATCACTGATGGAAATCACTGACTGAACACTGTGAATTAATGAAGACATAAAATAGTGTTGCTCCATCCATCTTTGATATTCATGTGCCCAAATATGAATGGATATGATTTTTATTTAAATAATGATGGGGAAGGAGGCTGAAAGTATTAGATTTTTTTTATCTTCACTAAAAAGGCATCACTACTGGACTGGGGTCACTAAAAGGGCAGCACTACTGGACTACGGGCACTAAAAGGGCAGCACTACTGGACTGGGGGCACTAAAAGGGCAGCACTATTGGACTGGGGGCACTAAAAGGGTAGCACTACTAGTTTGGGGCACTAAAACGGCAGCACTCCTGGATTGGGAACACTAAAATGGCAGCACTACTGGATGGGGCATTAAGGGGGACTTTTACTGTGTAGGGACACTATAGAGCCATTTTACTGTTTGGGAACACTTAAAGGAGTTTCACTTCAATGGGACGGCTCGTTCAAATACAAGTGTATACTACAGAGCCGTCCCATTGAAGTGATTCAGTATGGGGAAGAACAATGGCATGTAATAGCAGAGGTCTCCTCCGCTAGCGAGCAGGTGATTGCTGGGAAGGAAAGTTTCCCTCCCGACAATCGCCTGCAAAATGTGCAGGTGTAATATAAGCTTAAGACTTTACAGTCAGATTAGGGAGCACTGCAAACTGCATTTGCAAGAAGAGTGATGTATACAGATGGTGCAATACTAGGTCCAGTATACCCATTTGAGACTAAATATTGCTGTATACATCCCGCCCCATCCGAGACCACACATCAGAACCAACTTCTGTTTCCTGGACATTCTGGTACTACTAGTCCACTAGTACACTAACACACCATAGCAACAAGACATAAAGGGTTTATCCCATGTTTAATGTAAGAATTTAAAATCAGACATCATCTAGTACATTATAACCTCTTTTTAACAAAGCTAGAACCAGTCCTGTACTTCACATGGATCTCCGCATTCATTGCTCTGCTAGATTTATATCAAGCTGGCAGCTCAAGGGGAGTGACCTTTCTGCTGCAACTCAGGGGACTTGTGCTTTCTGCTTCAGCTCTCTCCCTGTCACAGTTCAAGATGGAATTGAAGGATGAAACTGAGCATGTGCAGCCATCTCAGTGAGCTGGATAAAGAAATAAGAAAAAAAACAAAGACAGCAGGTGGAGCTATACATTTTACTGAATAACTCTTTTTATCGAATTAAAAGTATTCAGATCCAGGTATCGGTTTGAAAACTGTAGAATATTTTTCGTGGGAAAACCCCTCTAGTTTGTCTAATGCAAATCAGGCCAAGGAAGTATCTATCTTTTATTCTATAGAAATACATCTATTTAGTTATGAAAAACAGACACTGATGTCGCTGAGACTATTAGGCCTCAATTGTTGTGGTGTCTGGGGTTCTGCTGCAGTTTTCTATGTGGAAGCTGTGGACCAGTCTGCAGTCTGCAATGGAGCTGAACCATGAGCAGACACCAGTCATGGTTTCCAGCAGTGTCCACCCCGACACCACACCAGGACAGAAAATATCAAAATCATGGTGCACAGCACAGGTGAGAGATTACCGGGCCAGGTGAGAGCAGGATTCAAACTCATGGCCCTGTCAATCATCTAAAAAAAAGGATGAGCTTCACGGACGCAGGGAGGGACAGTTGGTGCACCAACAGCTACGGTCTGCCCTTGGCGCTCCGAACAGCTCATTAGATTATATGAACAATCAACTTTTTCTACTGAACACAGAAACGGATTGGCATAACAAAGGTCCAGTATAATAGACCTACTAGCCACTATGAATGGAATGGTCAGATATGCAAAAATCTGCTGACAGACTCCCTTGAAATAGTAAAAAGACAACACTTGAGACCCCAGCAAATTGCTTGGTAAATAATGTAAATAGAATGGTCTGATGTACAAAAACCTGACGACTCCCTTGGAATAGTAAAAAGAACTTTACTTAGGCTACTTTCACACTAGCGTTTTTAATTTCCGGTGTTGAGTTCCGTCATAGGGGCTCAATACCGGAAAAAAACGCTTCAGTTTTGTCCCCATTCATTGTCAATGGGGACAAAACTGAACTGAAGACAATGGAATGCTCCTGAAAGCATTCCGTTCCGTCTTCAGACCGGAGAACAAACCGCAGCATGCTGCGGTTTTCTCTCCGGTCCAGGCATCCGCACCAAGACAGATCCGGAATGACCCCCAATGCAAGTCAATGGGGACGGATCCGTTTGGTGTGACACACCAGTAATCCGGATCTGTCCTCCATTGACTTGCAATGGGGGGTCATTCCGGATCCAGCTACACATATACAGAAATACATACAGACAGACATACATACATACACATACACACAAACACATACATACTCACATACTCCAAGCAGGGACGCCGGCAGCATGTCTTCACGCGCCTCCTGCGCGCAGCTATGACGTTTCCCCACTGCGTCCAGCAGAGGGCGCTGTGGGGAATCGTCATCACTGCGCGTAGGAGGCGCGTGAAGACATGCTGCCGGCGTCCCTGGCTGGAGTATGTAAGTATGTATGTGTTTGTGTGTATGTGTGTGCATGTATGTTCTCTGTGTCTGTGTCAACATGTGTGGGGCCGGAGCGCTGCTCCGGCTCCACACATGTATCAGCGGCAGTACGGATCCGTCGGCACCCTTTAGGTGCCGGATCCGTGCTGCCGCTAGTGTGAAAGAGGCCTTACTTACTAGATCCTGCAGAAGGGTCTGACTGTATCTCTCTGCCTCTCCAGAAGCTCCTCCCTTCTTCTCCCACTCCTCTCTACAAAGACCTTTATGGGCTGATCTCTCATTGAGCTGATAACCTGTCCTCACTGAAGAGGGGATTTAGCAGTGAACTGAGAGTGAATGATCAATGTAGGAGGCTGGGGAAAGAAAAGTAGAAGAGTCTGATAAGTATTGTGTTTCTCTAATAAAATATTAAAGTTTATCTTACCATGTGTTATTGATTTATGGGGGGGGGTCACTGTTACTGATGTTTATAACAGTATTCCGGTTTCAATCGTCCGGGTAGATAAACAATATCAGACCGGTGGGGGTCCGACTCTCTGCACCCCTGCTGATCAGCAGTTTGAAAGGGCCAAAAATAGCCATCAGCAGGTATGCTATGTTCAGGTAAAGATTGAAAAGAGTGCAGTGCCCCTTCCCATAGCTGATTGGTTGGGGGCCAGTGGACGGACCCCCACCAATCTGATATTGATAACTGATCCTCAGGAAAGGTCAATATCGTGAAACCAAAATACCCCTTTTAATGTGGTTTTATTGGATCCCAAAACTATAGAATTTCTTTCCAAGTAAATAACTTTAAAAATAAAAAAAGCCCACAAAGGATTAAAAGTATACAGTACACCAAAATCACTCTCACTGATTCCCTGCCATTGTTGTTCCATTTTTGATCACCTACAAACAAGCAAGATTTCTGGCTCTCACAGAACTGTATCTTCTTCATTAAGAGGCTCCTCTGTCCTCCACTCATTACCTGTAATAATGGCACCTGTTTGAACTTGTTATCAGTATAAAAGACACCTGTCCACAACCTCAAACAGTCACACTACAAACTCCACTATGGTAAAGAACAAAGAGCTGTCGAAGAACCCCAGAAACAAAATTGTAGACCTGCACCAGGCTGGGAAGACTGAATCTGCAATAGGCAAGCAGCTTGGTGTGAAGAAATCAACTGTGGGAGCAATAATTAGAAAATGGAAGACATACAAGACCCCTGATAATCTCCCTCGATCAGGGGCTCCACACAAGATCTCACCCCGTTGGGTCAAAATGATCACAGGAACTGTGAGCATAAATCCCAGAACTACATGGGGGGACCTAGTGAATGACCTGCAGAAAGCTGGGACCAACGTAACAAAGGCTACAGTCAGTAACACACTACGCCGCCAGGGACTCAGATCCTGCAGTGCCAGACGTGCCCCCCTGCTTAAGCCAGTACATATCCGGGCCCGTCTGAAGTTTGCATTTGGATGCATTTGGATGTTCCAGAAGAGTATTGGGAGAATGTAATATGGTCAGATGAAACCAAAGTAGAACTGTTTGGTAGAAACACAACTCACTGTGTTTGGAGGAGAGTGAATGCTGAGTTGCATCCAAAGAACACCATACCTACTATGAAGCATGGGGGTTGCAACATCATGCTTTGGGGCTGTTTCTCTGCAAAGAGGACCAGGACGACTGATCCATGTACATGAAAGAATGAATGGGGCCATGCATCGTGAGATTTTGAGTGCAAACCTCCTTCCATCAGCAAGGGCATTGAAGATTAAACGTGGCTGGGTCTTTCAGCATGACAATGATCCCAAGCACACCATCAGGGCAACAAAGGAGTGGCTTCGTAAGAAGCATTTCAAGATCCTGAAGTGGCCTAGCCAGTCTCCAGATGTCAACCCCATAAAAAACCTTTGGAGGGAGTTAAAAGTCCATGTCGCCCAGTGACAGCCCTAAAACATCACTGCTCTAGAGGAGATCTGCATGGAGGAATGGGCCAACATACCAGCAACAGTGTTTGCCAACCTTGTGAAGACTTACAGAAAACGTTTGACCTCTGTCATTGCCAACAAAGGATATACAACAAAGTATTGAGATGAACTTTTGTTATTGACCAAATACTTATTTTCCACCATAATTTGCAAATAAATTCTTTAAAAATCAGACAATGTGATTTTCTGAATTTGTTTTCTCATTTTGTCTCTTAGTTGAGGTCTACCTATGATGGGAGGGAGGATGACTTTCTCTCTGCAACGACACACAGAAACATTAAATGAAATAGATTAAATATACCCGCGCAAAGCAATGTTTTCTTCCACTGCTACCCATTGTGTTTCATCAAATTACCATGGCATTAACCCCTTCGCGACCAGCGCCGTACATGTACGGCGCTGGGGCGATGCTGGCACATGGCGCCCGCTCGCGGGTGCGGCGGGCGTCATGGCCGGCAAGTCTCTGCTGTTTCTAACAGCAGAGACTTGCCGCTACTTACCGCCATCGGCGGCGTCTTCCGGGGTGACTAGATGCCGTGATCACACGTGATCACGGCATCTAGTTGCGTCTAAACCCGGAAGCGTTCGCTTCCGGGTGGTGTACAGACACCCCGTGTGGCCAATCGGGGTGTCTGTACACCATATGAAAACTGTAATCCTCGCTGGTGAGGATTACAGTTTTCAAAGTGCAATTCTTATTCTGGCCACTAGATGGCAGGCCAGGATAAGAAATGAGCAATTGATGGATTTCTGAGTCTATAAAACCCAGAATTGCTCATAAAGAAAAAAAAAAAAGCCACAATTTATAAGCCCATATTTGAGCTTTCTAATAGTAAAAAAAAAATTAAAAAAAAATGTTAAAAAATATATAAAAAATAAAAAAGATGTAAAAGTTCAAATCACCCCCCTTTCCGTATAAGTAAAAAATAAATACCTAAATAACAATAAATATAGAAATCATGGGTATCACCGTGACCGAAAACGCCCGTACTTTTAAAATATAAAAAAAAAAATTCCAATACGGCGAATTGTGTGGCGGAAAAAAGCGTCCAAATGGCGATTTGCCGTTTTTTGTCGCTTTTTTTTTCTAAAAAAAATTAAATAAAAAGTGATCAAAAAGTCATACACACCCCAGAATGGTATCAATAAAAACTTCAGATCGTCCCGCAAAAAATGAGCCCCCATACAGCTCTGTACACATAAATACCAAAAAGTTATAGGGGTCAAGATTTGACAAGGAAAAAAAAAAAAAAAAGGGCAACTTTCTAATTATTTTATCACTATGAAAACGCAGGAAAAACTATACATATTAGGTATTGCCGGATTCGTACTGACCAGTAGAATGAAAGTAATGGGTCAGTTTTAATGCACATCGAACGCTGTAAATAAGAAACCCGTAGAACTGTAGCGGAATAGCGTTTTCTTTGCAATTTCACCCGGTTTGGAATTTTTTTCCCGCTTCCCACTACACCGTATGCAATATTAAATGGTGGCGTTGGAAAGTACAACTTGTCCCGCAAAAAACAAGCCCTCATACAGCTATGTGAACAGAAAAATAAAAGAGTTATGGCTGTTTGAAGGCAGGGAGCGCAAAACGAAAATGCAGAACCGAAAAAAGCTCCGGGCGCGAAGGGGGAAGGGGTTAACCTATAATTCAGGCCACCCTGAAATGAAGGACCCCCCCCCCCCCCCCCCCCCCCCCCCCCCGTGTCCCATTAAACCACACCCCCTCCCACTCCGCAGCCAATAGGGATTGAAAAAATGAAGGTAAAAATCAATTTCTGTCAGCTGCATTGACTTTCTGTCTGCAAGGACACACAGAAACATTAAATTAAATAGATGAAATATACCCAGGCGAAGCCGGATCTTTCTGCTAGTATATATATATATGTGTAGTCACACATAAGCATGAGTTTTATTTATAAATAATAAAATAAATATATTATATGAGTAAATATTGAAATTAAATATTTCATTAAATAAATATATTAGTAGAAGTAGTATTGAGTAGTAGTAAAATTGCGACTGCGAGTAGTTATGTACACTATGTAAAGCGACGGCGGCGGTTGTATGCCCACAACATATATGTCGCCGGACTGTATTGCAGTAATTACTTCCGGGTCCGAAGGTCATACGCGCTGCGATCACGTGGCACACGCTATCAGCGAATCATGGTGCGCGGCGCACACGTTTGAACTGACGTCTTTTCTCTCTGGTTTCTGTGTGTTGTGTTCCTTCCTACAGGCCGAGAAGGAGCCCTGGGAATATCGGCGTCCAGACTGAACAGGTAACCTCTGGACTGATACCGAGGGGGGCGGGAGTACGGAGCAGCGGGGATGCTGGGATACCAGCGGTAGGGTGCGGCGTCTGTTACCTATAGGCCTCCCGGTATCTGCACCCCACAGTCCGTACCTGGCAGACTTTGCTGAGAGTTGTAGTCCCCCACCAGCCATAGACTGGAATCTGTGTAAAGGATTGTATTCTGGCCACAAGAGGCTTGGCATCCACGGCAGCGCCTTGTGCCCATCCCTATGCCAATCTTATGCCCTTGTAGGCGCTGTCCTGAGCCCAATCTATCTGTGATCCATTCACCAGGCTGATGTCTGACTACACACTGTATCTCATATGTGAGTTGTGCCATAGCAAGATGTTGTATGAGGCAGAGCAGGCTGACATAGGTGCACCTTGTGCGGAGGTTGTTGTAGCAGTAACTGGCATATGGCTGCTTCTGTGTGGTGGGCAGTGTGGTACAGGCGTGTTTGTTGTGGAGTTACTGCTGTGCTGGCCGGTACAGTCTGAATGTCCAAGCTGGTGTTCAGACTATCAGCTGCCATTTCTCCGGTCAGAGCAGATAATGCAGGGATGTGACAGATAGCAGGAGGCCTAAACATAACAGAGGCTGCACTATACTGCTTGTATATGAGGAGAGATGGGTGTAGTAGTCAGAACAGTTGCCTGATGGGATCACTTTATAGTCTGAATGGGAAAAGAAATGCCCACATCCGGTTGGGCTTTGTGAGGAAGAGTGTGCAGCAGAGATGGTGGGTACGAGGGAGTGAGCCAGGTAAGTGCTGTGGAGAAGATCCTCGCTCCACAGGTTACCACCATACGGTAAGTAGAAAAATGCCTGGAAAACCCCCTTTAAAAGGTTTTCCAAGACTTTAATACTGATGACCCATCCTCATCTGTATCTGATGGGTGGGGGTCCAACCCAGCTGTTTAAGAAGACACTGGCACTGCTGTGAGTGCCACCTCTTCCCTGCTCACCAAGCACAGTGCCATACATTGTACAGCGGCTGTGCTTGGTATCGCGCGCAGCCTCGTTCACGTCTATGGGGCTGAGCCGATCCTAGGCTACGTGACTGATGAACATGTCACACGGCCGCGGCGTTAAGCATGATACCCTTATTGGCATCAATGACTCCTTAAAGAGGACCTTTAACCTCTCCTAACATTCCTGTGTCATTAGCTTCATGCATTCCCCATGTAATAACAATTCTGGAACATTTATTCTTATGTCTGTATGTTGTGCCATTCCTTTATTATTTCTACTAGAAGTTATGAGTGAATTGCTATTTGTCTTCAGTAAGGGAACAGAGGGGAGGTAACCAGTTGGGGGTGTGTACCTGCACAGACTGACTCTAGCCCAGGGATCTCAAACTCGTGGCCTCCAGCTGTTACAGAACTACAATTCCCATCATGTCTGGACATTCTTCGGCTACCAGGGCATGCTGGGAGTTGTAGTTTTGCAACATCTGGAGGGCCACGAGTTTGAGATCCCTGCTCTAGCCAATCAGTGCTGCCATTGTCAGACTGTGCAGGTACACTCCCCCAACTGGTCACCTCCCCTCTGTACCCTTACTGCAGACTGCTAGAAATTCATTCATAACTTCTAGTAGAAATAATAAAGGAATGGCACAACATAGAGCCATAAGAATAGATGTTCCAGAATTGTTAGTACGTGGGGAATGCATGAAGCTATTAGAACAGACATGTCAGGAGTGGTGAAAGGTCCTCTTTAAATTATTATTCCTTTCTGGACACTTATGGTGTATCCACAGGGTATGCCATCTACTTGAGATACATGTTGTTTCCACCCTGGAAACCCTCTCCTGAGTGCAGGCCACACATGTCTCTTTCCAGTCACTGCTATGGGACTTACACTTACTCAGCTGTTTTTGTAAGTCCTGTGGCAGTAAAAGGTGCACGGCCTGCTCTCCCTTCACGGCAGCACATAATGGAGTCCCGTTCTTGAAGGGGTTGTCTGGGCTTTTAATATTGATGACTTATCCTCAGGATAAGTCATCAATATCAGATCGGCGGTGGTCTGACACCCAGCACCCCCGACGATCAGCTGTATGAAGAGAAGGTGTGTGCACGTGCCGTCTCCTGTCTTTCTGTCCACTGCTGCTTTGTCATAGACAGCAGCACTGAACACAGAGAGTCTCCTCATACAGCTGATCGGCAGGGGTCCCGGGTGTTAGACCTCTGCCGATCTGATATTGATGACTTATCCTGAGGATAGCCCATCAGTATTAAAAGCCAGGACAACCTCTTTGAGATAGCTGCAGGTCTTACCTTGGGGACCCTCACCTGTCATACATTTTTAGCATGTCTTATGGATAAGCTGTAAATGTCCAGATGGGACAACCCGTTTGATGGTTTATACTGGAAGGAGGTGATTTGTGTTGGTGACGTGTTGAATGTGATCTGGGGTTTTTCCATTCTGATGTTGCAGTGCTCTGAGCCTCTGAGAAGATGGCTAAAGAACGGTGTGTGAAGAAGAGCTTTCAGGACAGCCTGGAAGACATAAAGGAGCGGATGAAAGAGAAGCGAACAAAGAAGCTGGCCAAGGTGGCCACCGTCAGTAAGGCTTTATCCACCAAAGTCAAGATAATCGGTAAGAGCTATGGGGTGGGTGAGGGAAGGGGGACACGCCTGGTGAATATGTTTTTAATTTTTTTTTTTCCCCTCAGGCAACAGCTCTGTAACGGTGAAGAGTTTCCAGGCTAACAACAAAGCCCTCGCCCTGGCTCTTGAAGCAGAAAAATGTAAGACCAGGCAGGCTCAGGATCTTATTCTTCATTTAAAGCGAGAGCACCAGAGGCTGATGTTTGAGATCTTTATTCTAAGGAGGAAGCTGAACCTGCAGCAAGAGAGCAATTCGTCAGAAGTGAGTGATAGTCGTCTGCAATATCATTGTATTTGGACTGCGTGCGCTCTGGTGGGGGCAGCACATAAAATCATTGTTTATGGCCGGAGGTGGCACTACTTTTTTTTTTTTTTTTTTGGAAGAAGAGTAACTCACTCCAGAAAACCATTTTTGAGAAGTACGAACGTTGCAGTAATACAAATTCATTATACGTAGGCCTACACTTGTTCACATCTGTGTTGGCGGCTCCGTTCGGAGCCTCTGTCACTGGAGACTGGACAAAAAGCCTCACATGCAGGACTTCTTTGGCAAAAAGACAAGATCCTAAATGGATCCCGTCATAGTCAATAGGGTCAGCTCCGCTCCGTTCCTGTCATTTCTGCATCACCTTCCATTATATTTGTCATTCTGCTCATCTAATGGAGCAGAACAACAGAAATAAATAGTAGTGGTGTCAACGTGCCCTAAGAGGTGGGGATTTATGCAGGTGAACTATTACTAGTCTAAATAACATATAGTCCCATGTAAATAACCTCTCCCCTTCTGTCAGCTTGTCTAGCATACAGTCCCATGTAAATAACATCACTGCCCTCCTGTCAGCTTCTCCAACATACAGTCCCATGTAAATTACATCATCCCCTCCAACTTAGTCTCATGTACTATGTTCTCAAGTACTATTGTTCCCCTCCTTCCAGGATAAGGTTAAAGGGTTATTTCCCTCTTAGACAATGGTGGCATATCGCTAGGATATGCCCCCATTGTCTTATAGGTGCAGCTACCACCACTGGGACCCGCACCTATATCGAGAACAGAGCCCCAAAAGTTAAGGAGAGCGCATGCGCAGCCGCCCTCCATTCTTTTCTATGGAGCCGCCAAAAATAGCAGAGCACTGGCTCGGCTATTTCCGTCGGCTACATAGAAATGAATGGGAGCAGTGGCCGCGCAGTGCGCTCCCATTCATTTCTATGGGAGCAGCGGGGAGCCCTGGGGTCCTCCAGGCGCAGTGCTCCCTGCTCCTTTCTCAATATAGGTGCAGGTCCCGCACCTATCAGACAATGGGGGCATATCCTAGCGATATGCCCCCATTGTCTAAGATGGGAATACCCTTTAATAAGCCCCTGGAAGGGGTCTGGAGTGAACACATAGCAAGGTATTATAGCCAAGTGATAAAGTACAGCCCGGTATAGTTTATCTTCCCTGTACTTTGTCATTTGGCTATAATGGCCTGCTGTGCATTCACCCCTGAAGCCTGGGATTGGTGTCAGTTATATGTAAATGTCTATCTCTGCTATCCACACAATGAGCTAGCCAAGTCTGAACTGCATGGTGCTTTCATAATGCCTCACATTTCCCCTTTTTTTTTTTTCTTTTCATAGGCAAAATTGGCATCCTTGAAGGAAATAATTTCCAAAATCACCCACAATCTGGTGCAGACAGTGGACCTGCTTGGCCCTGCACATGCCTTGTGTTGCAGCGAAGGAGTAAGTACGATCAAGTCCCTTAGCCGGACCCTTGTGCAGGAGTCCGACTTCAAGTAAATCAAGTCAGCTGTTGTAATAACTGGTTGTGAAAAGTGAAATGGTCTTGGCTCCAGAAAATGAAGTTAAAAAATATTTCTAAATGTAAAACCAATCTTGATTTGATAATTTGATCTTAATTTTAGATTCCGACAAGTACCCCAACATCTGTGGAGGTGAAACGCACTACTCTGCCTTCTGAACCTTTGTGAGTTTGTTTACGTGACTTTCTATGGTTGAATCGACACTTCCAGCAGAAAAGGGGCATCTTTAACTCCATATTCATAGAAAATATTTTAGCTTTGCAGTAATATGACATTGCAAGTTAAATGCAACATTTTATGTTTCTGTAGCAGTGAACAGAATTGATAAAACCGCCTATGTAGTTATGTAACCCACTGCTGCTTAAAGGGAAAGATGTTATCTGAAAGGTAATCCTCATCATCATATTAGTAGATGTAGAATTGGGCTAACAGTATAACAGCTTTATTGTTCTCTTGACGGACCAGATAAAGATGTCCTCAGAGCAGCATTGTAAGGAGTGATACTCTCATTGAAACACTACAGGAGGCTCTCTAGGTCACAGTGATGGTCTGACTGAAAACGTTGAAGGGGTTCTCTGACCTTTAACGCAAGATGAAATAATGGCCAGAATGTGTGTACAATGACATCTGTTGTTCCAATGGTATTTGACCCATCTCTGCCGCTTCTGGTCCCCTGTCCCACCATTCACTGGCCTCAGCAATCGTGTGCCAGTTAGGGGACACATTAAGTCCAGTGAATGGCTACACATTTATGGCCTACAGGGGACCAGAAACAGCAGGGGCAGGTCTGAAGGCACTGAAACCAAGTTGCCGGGAACGTTGAGTGTCTCCGGCCATTATTTAATTTTGAGTTAGGGGTCCAACGGCCCCTTTGAATGAGACTGCTTGGCATGCTGAAACGTCAAAAAAGAGGTACTTGGAGCCGGGACAGGAACTCCTTAGAGTGTTACTAAGGAGAGTGAGTCTTCAGCATTTTACTGAGCGCTTAAGACTCCTTTGTGTAACAAGTCAGATAGGCAGGGAGATGGGCTGTGGTAGTTAGGACACATGTCCATAGTCAGGGACTGATGTAGTGACGAGGTGGCTGGAAGCCTCTGTATGTTACACACAGGTGTCTACTGAAGACAGACTCTCCTTAGCAATGCTTTAGAGATTTGCTAAAAAGACAGTTACTCTTAGGGATCTGTAAGACTAAGCTTTTGTATTTTTATTGTTGCTTTTACGTTGTTCCTTCCATCACAGGGTACAGAAGTGTTGAGCCTGCCACAGATACACAGAAGAATTTTAACCATGTGTCACAGAGAGGATCCGTTCCTGGCAGAAGAAATCGTCAGGAAGAATCAAAAGGTTAGATATAGCCTTAATCTCCTATTTTAAAAACTTCCAGCTCATATATGCTAACTCCTAGAGGAAAAGTTGTCCATCACTGTGGGTGGCTTAGGGAAATTAGGACCCAAAGACTTTAAGGTACTATCCAGACAATAATGAGGCATTGAAGTATAAAGTATAGTATATTAAAAAAAAAAAATCAGATGTTTTCTGAATAGTGATTAAAAAGGGGTTGTCTCACCAAAGAACCTCTTTAAAGGGACCTGCCAGGATCTTCATGCTGCCTGAGCCACAGAAAGCATGAAATCCCTACAATGTCCCTGGCTGCAAACAGTTACGTTTCAATCCAAAACGTTGTGTGTTTCAGAGAACACGATATTTAACCCCTTAAGGATCTTGCTATTTTTCACCTTAAAGGGGTTGTCTCACCTCATAAAGCCATAGTTATTGTGCATATGATATACTTCTATTTTCTATATGGTTTCTCTTCCCTGTTTTCTTTCATTATACCTTCCTTTAGACCCTGCTTGTCTCTAGGGGTTACGGCCACTTGCGGTGCCCACACTTGCGCACTTGGAGAGAAGTGTGCAGCCTTTCTGGTGGCCGGGAATCTCCGGAGCGAGTGTACATGGAGGCCAGTGTATACGCATTCGCTCCCGTCCCTGGCCACCTTGTAGGTATTGCTGTCTAAGCTCTCCTCCCCGGCCACCTCGCATGTATTCTTGGATTAGCTCCCACACCTGGCCACCACGTTCTTCCTAAGCTGTTCTGTACAGTTATGCCACGAGGATAAAGTATAACAGGTTCGGGGTTTGCACAAATAGCCTGTAATATACAGATTGCAAGTGCCTGCTGTCCTCTTGTGGAAGATGACTGTAGGAAAGCTTCAGGTCTGACCTGAAAGTTTCCTACGGCGACTGGCAGAGCAATCGTATCTGTCTCCTGGTAACCTTATCAGAAGCCTTGCATCACCAGACATCACTATATGATTACAGAGATTCCGATTTTATATGGGCTTGTTTTTTGTTTGTTTGAGTTTGACTTTTTTTTTTTTTTTTTTAACAGTTTGGTACCATTTTGGGGTTCATTTGTGTGAGGCAAGGCGACCAAAAAAATTATTTTGGGCCTTTTTTACAGTGCTTACCTGACTGGGTGGATCATGTGATATTTTTATAGAGCAGGTTGTTAGACATGGCAATACCTAATGTCTATTTCTTTATTATTATTAGTATTAGTATTAGTATTATTATTATTTGTTTTGTTTTTTTAGTTTTTAAGTTTTACACAGTAAAAGCATTTTTTAAAAGAAAATCTTGTTTTTATGTTGCCATTTTCCCCAGTCGTCTCCATGACACCACATCCTGAGACTGACTCCCTTCTGATAGGACAGGAAAAACACAGAGGTTTAAATCCCACCCCTCCCCTCCATCACCAGTGTTTTTCCTGTGCTCTCAGGATAGGAAGCAGGAGATGTGTATGGAGGCTCGTCTGGGCCTACCAGAAAACATCCATCCAGGCCGAGGTCGGATCCGGAGTCCGGCTCTCCCTCCTCCTTGGGGCCTGTGGCATGGGCGCAGTACCTGGCAGTCCCCTGTGAAGATCCCCTCTGCTGCGTGACGTCTGACGTCGGGGTGGAGCTGACATCATGATGTTATCACTGGGCGCCGCAGGTCACTGGCAGGGATAAAAGACCGCGGGACCTGCCTTATGGCGTCCGGACAGCGCGATCCTGCTGCTTGGACTTTTCTCTTTCTTCCCGGGACCCTATGCCACCTAGAAATCCTCCTCTTCAAATCATCCATGATAACCGGAATCCAAAACCTTTTTCTCTTACTTTTTGTGTGTCCCACTATTCCACCTTTTGGGGGTCTGATCCTCTCTACAGTGCATTACAATACATTGTAACGCATTGTCTGTCAGCTTTTACACTGACAGAGTGCCTATGAGATCCAGTGTAGCAGCTGGATCTCATAGGCTTCCGTAGGAGGCAAGCCTTGATCCTTGTGGAACGCATTGGGCTGTCATACCAGCGTTCGGGTCCCCGTCACCGCAGTCTGGGCACCCTATGGGGTTGGGGGATGGTGCCCGTACCCTCCGCAATCCTAGTCAGCATTGACTGGCATACAAGAGGTTAATACGCCGCCACCTGTGTATCCACCATTGCTGGCGTATTCAACGCAGGTTCGGCTGTAAGGAACAGCCAGATCCCTGTCGCTGATCAAGCTGTTGCAGCCCGGCATTGGTCCTTAAATTGTGGTCCGCAGCGCCCTACATGTACAACGCAGTTTACCAACGGGTGAATAATGAGCTCGTCATAGGGGATCTCTTCCTATGTATAATAGTGCCCCACAGCATTTCTTTTGCACAGCAGTTTTCCTTATTTAAAGGGGTTCTCCGGGAATTATGAAAATGAAAATACTTAAATATTACTTTTGGTATTTGTGTATAGTGGCTCACCAGGTCGGAGAAAGTGAATGAAAGGTGCTCTCACCCTTGACCTAACCCAAAGTCACTTAATAATATGTCAATAAAACTGCTAAATGAGTGGGCAACTCTTTCATTTGTTATTGGGATTTTAACTATTGATATATTCAGTTATATAGAGATTAGTAAAAAATAGAAATTAATAAAATAAATGTATATACTAAATTCGTACAATCATATACAATGACAGATTTTGTTTATTTAAAGAATGTTTTGATCTTTATTCTAAATGTTTATACAGTCTATTAAAAAAAATACTGAAAATACTTAAATATTACTTTATAATAAATATATTTCCAAATACCTTTCATTATTTATTATGGCTTGTTTTGTCGGGGGAGAAATCATCTGGGGAAACAAAATGGCCGCCATCCTACCAGTACACACAGAACCTGTCCTCATCACACAGCAGGACAAGTTACTTCACAACACTGTGGTAAAGAGCTGTCTCATCCTCCTCTCTGCTCTGCTTGTCAGGGATTATGATCCTGAATACAGTTTAATATGATCTTCAGTTGAATCTCTGTGGGAATGGATGCATGAGGAGACATGAAGTACAGAGAGGCTGAACACGACAGCCTGTGGTAATGTGGGGCTGTGGTAATGGAGACTGCATACGAGTGCTGCTGCTCATTACCCCCACCCTCCTCTCTGTACTTCATGTCTCCTCATCATTTCCATTCCAACATAGCAGAGAGGAGAATGGTGCAGCTCCTTACCTGACAAGTAACTTGTTCTCCTGTGTGATTAGGACAGGTTCTGTGTGTACTGGTAGGACAGCGGCCATTTTATTTCTGTTAATGATTGCTCCGTAGACAAAACTAGCCATTCTAGATAATGAAAGGTATTTGTGAATATATTTATATTAAGTAATATTTAAATATTTTCATTTTCTTAATTCCCGGAGAACCCCTTTAAGGGAAAAAATAACTTTGGTTAAAGAGGCACTCCTACAAAATTTTTTTTTTTTTTTTTCGTCCTCTGCATTCGTAAGTGAGCTGGTATACATAATCGTTTAACTATCTTACATATTGTATTGATTTATTCATGTATATTCTCCTTTCATTATTTTTGCCAGTTAGTTTGTGACCCTCTGTGAAACTCGCTGGATCCCATAGCATCTGATGTGTGGACAGAATGTCGTTTTTTTTTTTTTTTTTCTCTATTCGTTCTTATGAGAGCCTCAATGTCAGTCTCGTAGGACTAAATGGAGAAACTGACTTCCTGTCTACACAGCAGATGCAGCAAGTCTCATTGGGGGCCACATGTTCTAACTGGCTCCACTTGAATGAGAGCTGAGCTGCAGTACCACGGCACAGCCACTATACAGTCGATGGAGCCTTCTGCTTTCCAGCGACGTCCGCTTTATATTTTACAGTGATTGCCTACGTTGATCTGACATTAAAGGGGTTGTATTGAAAAAAAAAAATCTATGACACACCGTTTAAGTTGCAAAGGTGATTTATTTCATATATAATAAAGTGACATTTTTCTCATTTCCAAATATTCCAGAGAGTAAGGCACAATATTTCTTATAGACCCATATTATTCCCAACGTTTCGGTCAGCAATGACCTTTTTCAAGGGATCTTAGGTCTTATGCGTTGCTGTATAAGCTCTGGAAATGGATGCTGCTTAGCATGCTGTCCTTGTCCTTTTTTTTTCAATACTGACGTTTAAACCTTCTATGAGCACCCAAACAAGGGAGTGCAGATCTCAACTCTCTTTTGATTAAAGGGGTTGTGTCACCTCCCTCTTCGATTCTCTGCTGGTCCGTGGGCGCTGTTTCAGAACTGGAGGGGATGGGGCCTCTTTCTTTGATTGTCCCGGCCCCCGTGGTCCCAAAGCTGCAAGTTCGTTACTGTAGCAGACCTTATGCCCTGAAGCTTTCACAAGCAGGCGTTATTACAGGTCCGAGGCTTTTTATGCAAGCCCCGACCCTGTAACACCTTATTTGCCAGTGGCATAGCTGTATAGAACAGTTCCAAGGGTGTAGGGCATGCGCTGGAGCTGTCCTGTAGTAGAACGAGGTGCAGGAACTAAGGAGATAAGAAATACGAGGTGGCCAGGGACAGAATATAACGCGCACGCACCGGTCCATGTGCGCACTCACTCTCATGGTTCCCAGCCACCAGAAAGGCCGGCTGTTTTACTTGTAGTAAGCACGCGCAGACACCGCTGCTGCATTGCAGAGGTGGCCGTAACCCCTAGAGACGAGCAGTGTATAAAAGCATGGAAAATAGAAGGTAGTGGGTACCACAAGCATTATTGGAAACTGATATTCATAAGTAAGTGACTTAACGTTATGCATGTAATAAATGGGACATGATGTGGTGAGACAACCCCTTTAAGGATCTATCCCAGGTATGGGTCATCAGCATCTAAGTCTATTTTACTGTAGAATGTCTAGAAGACCATGAATGAATGTATTTAAGAGAATAGGGTCCATTATTGACCCCTCTGGTACCCCACTACTAACAGTGACACAATCTGAGTATGTACTGTTAATTTACAGAAGTACATATTTCTTCTAGCTGTCCTTTTTTCATGCAACTTCTATAAACTTTATATTACTCTAGTTGTAGTTGGTGAGCCAAAACCAGGTGCTGCTCTACCTCATGTCTGTGGAGGCTCCAATCCTGGTTTTAGCTCACAGTCACTGATGGAAATCACTGACCAAAACAGACGTGAATGAGGCTTAAGACAGACCTCTGAGTGGCAAACCGAGGGTGGAGCTCATACTTACTGGTCCCTGCCGCTTCGTTCGGTGTCTATTGCATCTGGGCTGTCTCTTCCTCTCCCTATTGTGCTGAGAACCACAGCCGTCATCATGGCGCAAGGGGAGCCGGTCACAGTTGTGGCCTGTGATTGGCTGCAACAGTCATGGATCACCCCCTGAGGATAGTTCATCATTATCAATACTTGGATAACCCCTTTAAAGGGGTTGTCCGGGTTCAGAGCTGAACCCAGATATACCCATATTTTCACCCAGGCAGGCCCTCTAATATGAGCGTTGGTGCATTTCATGCTCCGATGCTCTCCTTTGCCCTGCACCGAATTGCGCAGGGCAAAGGCATTTTATGGAGTTCCGGTGACATACTGGGCTCTCCATAGGGACTGCCAGACGGGGGCTTCCACCCAGCAGTGTATTCGGTGACGTCCTGTAAAACAGCTAGGGCAGCACTAAAGCCGGCCCATCAGAGCCGGTGACGTCACCGAATATATTGCTGGGTGGAAGCCTCCGCCTAGCAGTGTACCAATGTCAGCAAACAAGCCCTTGCACTGCCCAAGGAATGAATGCTTATATCACAGGGGCCCAAGTTCATAATTACTGAAGTAAATAATAAGCACTTTCCCATAAATATTATACATCTGTGAGTAGTGTCTTTTCTACGTGGCCATTTCAATGGAGTTCATATATTAATATTCCTTTGTGTCCATCTTGTGTGTACACTGTCTATATTTTGGTATCTCAAGAGATAATGTAATATATTTTTCCATTGTACTAATATTACCAGTCATAGTGGACTAAATGATTGTTTTTCACTTTTTTTTTTTTTTTGTACGTTTGCTTTAATTGCCAGCATGGACTTCTAGCGCAAGCCAAGCCAAGTCTGATCTCGAGAAACCCGATTCGGAAGCTGAGCAGGATAATAGTTTTTTAAGAAACGTGTCTATAAGACGCCGCGTCTCTAGCTTAAACGTCTGTATAGAGGAATTGCCCATGATAAAGTTACTTGAAGAAGAGCCAAACCTAAATCCTAGGTGTGATGTTTCTGAAGAAGAAATATTCATTCCTGCTGAAGCTGAATGCTTAAATAAAAGTAGTAATGATGAAGTAATGGAGGTGTGCCCTGATCAGAGCCCATCAAAAGAAGAATTTATTCCTTTTACAAACCATTCTCAGATATCAAGTTCAACCCCTGAACCCAAACCAAAGCAATCTCAGTCTCTTAAAGGCAAAACGGAGTCTCGCGCTGGAAGGGAAAAAGTAAGGAAAGGCAAAACAGATGGTCAAGTGCCTGTCCAGCTGAAAAAGCCTTGGGAAAAGTCAAAACCGAGGGCCAGATCAAAGAGTCGAGAGAGGAGTGCAAGCAAACCGATAATCTCCAAAGACAAAGTTAACACGTCCTTAAATTCAGGTGATGCTTATGATTTTGTCTGTGAGGAAAGCATACACATAACACCTTTTAGGCAAACCAAACCAGGCAGCAACCCTGAAGAGAATGAGGAGCCAGTCAACGACCAGTCCTTGAAAAGCAGCAGTAGTAGTGAAGAGGAGCTCAATGACAGCTTGTATGTGCCTACAAAAGCCAAGGCCAAAAGTCGTAATGTGGAGCAAAATCCAACATCACTTCCTTTAAGACCGCGGTCCAAACGAAACAAACCTCTGCAGCAGCAAAGTGCCGAGAAGACTGAAAATAAAAGCAGTGAACAGGGTAAGGAAGGTTTGTGGCTTTGTATGTGTAGATGTGTTATATATCATAATCGTTCTCTAAGTTGGGTATATAAAGCAGTATAAGAAGACCACAGACATAGTAATTAATGGTATGATATCATGGGAAGGGATGTATGGTGATGCCCCCCACCAGGTGGTAAATTGGATGAGGGGCCCGTGATGTTCTTCTCCTTTTGACTTAGCCGTATCACCTAACACCTAAGCACACTAACAGTTTTATCCATTACAATGAATAGGACTGTGATGTTCATGAATGCTCTCTCATTCAAGCCATTGGGGATTTTATTTCATGGACCTCTGCCTATTATGCACAAGGGATGTTTGGCTTGTGGGTGAGATTTCAGGATGAACTGTCCCCCTGAACCTCAATGACCTGAGGGCTGCCCTTCAAGAAGAGCGGGATGCCATGTCTTAGCAGAGAATGAGTTGACTTGTGAACAGCAGGAGACGTCGTTGTCAAGCTGTAATTGATGCTGAAGGCCACATGACAAGTTATTGAGACACTGACATTTTTGGGGGGTATACCCACCACTGGTGTTGGCTTTTGTTTCAATAAATTATTTGAGATGAAATCACCATTGCTTCTTCTACGTAAATGCCCTACTTTCATTATATAATATCACTATAGAGTGAACATTTTACGTTTTGCATAAATTTCACCCGAAAGACAAATATCCCTAACTTTGTGAGTAGTGTATTTTCTGACAGGTCTGTCCACTGACTTTCTGTAGGAAATGCAGAGATACATAACACTAATCTTCCCTCGTATTGCACATGGCTCCAAAATAGTTTGACTTTTTGCTTGTCAGTGAAGGCAGGCGAGCTACAGGGCCTCCTAGTCACCATTCACAACTGCCGTTATACGCTTGCTTGTTGTATTGATTGGCCTGAGATTAAAGCAAACCCGTCACCATGAAAATGCAGTGCAATCTACTTGCAATATGTTATAGAGCAGATTGATGTATAGGTTTGCATTTAATCTTTTCTGCACACTCGGAGGTAAGTAACTGAATAGGATGGCCAACTTGGCTTTTCATGTTAAAGGCATTGATTTAAAGGGAGTCTTTCACCTGTTTTACACCAATATAACTAACAGCAGTGCCCCACAGAAGATTGCAGACACATCCCAGACATACCTGTGTGCACTGTGTCTGTATTACATGTCCAAGAAAAGCGCTTTTATTCTGCTGGAAGACAGCTCCCAAGTGCCCAGCTCTGCTGCTGCAAGTGCTCAAAGCAAACCAGACTGAAGAGGGGAGGGCTACTTTAGCTGCTCATATCTTGGGATTGGTAGCAGATAGAAAAATTACCTTCTTTGAAAGCTGGCATTCCAAGCTTTCAAATGATACCAAAATCACAGCATTATATCCAGTATAACAGAAGATATAGCTGTTAGAAATCGAGTCAGGCGAGAGAGCTGTTTTTACTTTCACTTTCAGCCGGGCTCTTGGGAACGGTTTTCCTGCAGAATAAAAGTGCTTTTCCTGGACATGTAATACAGACACACAGTGCACACAGGTATGTCTGGGATGTGTCTTCAATCTTCTGTGGGGCAGTGCTCTTAGTTATATAGGTGAAAGACTCCCTTTAAAGATAACTCAGCAGCAGGTTCAACTCTATTATACAGATATACAGTTGACTAGGGTTGATCCTGCGGAGTACAGTGACACCTGGATGGTGAAAATCTGTTATGCTGTTCCAGAGAAGACAGAGTTTAGGTCCATGTAAATTCGGACCAGGGGTGGAGAAGGTGTGTGTGGCGAACACAGAGGAGCTGATGGAGTAGAACCCTAATTTGCATTTGGAAGTAAACTGTTTTCTCTGCAACGGCGTAATGGATATTTGTCATCCAGTTATTGTAATCCTCAGGGTCAATCCTAATAGGCAGTATTTCGGTCAGCAGGTCCTTTATAAATTAAAGGGGTTTTCCGGGAGTTAACTACTGATGACCTATCCTCAGGATAGGTCATCAGTATCTGATTGGTGGTGATCTGACACCCGGGACCCCAGCCGATCAGCTGTTTCAGAAGGCACCTGCGCTCCCGTGAGCACCGAGGCCTTCCCTCAGCTTTTCCTAGGCCAGTGACGTCACGTTCATCGGTCACATGGCCTAGGAACGGCTCAGCCCCATTCAAGTAAATGGGGATGAGCGCGATACCAAGTACAGCCACTGTACAATGTACGGCGCTGTGCTTGGTGAGCTGAGAGAAGGACTCGACACTCACAGGAGTGCCAGTACCTTCTCAAACAGCTGATCTGCGGGGGTCCCGGATGTAGGACCCCCACCAATCAGATACTGATGACCTATCCTGAGGATAGGTCATCAGTAGTTAACTCCCGGAAAACCCCTTTAATGAAATCCATTGTTTCCTACAAAACGCTATCGATGGCTTCCCCTGCTCTGTACCCTGCTGCCTGCATTTTGGGCCTCATTCTCACTGACTGGTTTCCTTTAAGCTTCATAATCTAAGATCTTTTTAAATGTGTTGTCAATATTAAATGATTTCAGATGTCGCCAGAGGAAAGAAAAGCACAAGAAATGGTTTCAAAGGTTCAGTGGAGACCCAGATCAAACCTAGTGCCACTGATGAGACCCCGGAAGGAAGCAAAGAAAATGTCTTGATGCCAGAACGCATAAAGACAAAAGAGAACGCCAAGCTAAGCATGAATGTCCACGCTGCTCAGGACAACCGGGTGTATTCTGTGGACAGGAATATATGTAGGCTCTTATTTATATACATTTGTAATCACCTGAAAATCTGTGTACCTTGTTACCCGGCAGATAGAAGCTATAAATTGAGAGTTCTCAGCCATTGATAGCTTTTAAAGGGGTTATATACTATGGTTAATATGAAAAATGAAAGTCATACATAATCTAGCTAGAACCAGCCCGGTACCTCACATGGATCCAGAGTTCTCCCCAGTTATTGTTCCAATTATTCTGCTAGATTTGTTTAAAGCGGTCAGCTTAGGCCTGTAATGACTACCTGCCAGCACTCTAGCTGTGGTAAAACTACAACTCCCAATATGTAAACTCACTTGACTGTTCCCAGAACTACATAGAAATGAATGGAGCATGCTGGGAGTTAGTTTCTCCACAGCTGGAGTGCTGGAGGTTAGCCATCACTGGCTTAGGGGATGTGTTCTTTCTCGGGGGTAAGTCCTTTCTGCTCCAGCTGGTGGCAGTTTAAGGATGGAACTGAGCATGTGCTTCCGTCTCAGTGAGCAGGTCAGAGAAATTAGAAAAAGAACAGTTGCAAAAATATTCAGATTCAGGTGCTTGTTTGAAAACTGTAGAATATTTTTCATGGGACAACCCCTTTTAATGGCTAAATGCTAACAAATCGCAAGCTTGAGGGACTACTTGGGTCTCTTCATTAGGCATTGTATAAATCAGAATATCTGTAGTCAGAGTCCTGGAGCGGTTTATGGAGAAAGAGTTTGAAAGTTGTGTTGTCCTCTAATTGAGATCTGGTGCATGGGTGTGATGTACCCACCAGATCTGAGGAGCACATTTCTTGAAGGGGTTTTCCAGTTTCAAGAGGAAATCAACCTTTAATAAAGAATAGATTATTGCGTACCTAACAGATCCCACGGCACTATTCCTGTTCTCCCACCAGGGCTGTTTTTTCCTGGCTGCAGCAGTGACATTAGGTGAACAACATGTGAATGCTGCAGCCAATAGTTGGTCTTTTCAGTGCACCTCTGAGGCTACATGTTATGTATGGACGGGTTTTCAAGTGGTCATAGTTTTACAATGCTGGATAGAATTTCTGTGCAGCTTTCCTGAGCATCCCCATATGTGGACTGTAGGTGACAACCAGAGTCATCCGATGGTTTTAGTGTTCTGGTCTGTATTGTAGGAGCTCACTTCATGATATTCTGGTGGCTCTGGATCCAATTATAAACTGTTCTTGATTGGTAGACTGATTCAAAAGGCCACCAAGGTGTGTGTGCATATCTGCGGCTGGGACATATACAGTTGTATCTGAGAGCTTGACTATAGGCTTTGTAGTTTTTAATGACTTTAGGTTGAAAGCTGTCCCATCTGAGGTATATTGGGTGGGCCATTGGCTTCTGGTACAGTGATGCCTGTAGCTTATTGTCCTGTATCTTGATTTTGATGTCCACTGTAGTGGAGTGGTGGGGTGAAACCGATTGAAATGTTTATGGAACGGTTTTTATTAATATATCAAGGTAACAATGGTAGACCACAGACCTGATGGGACAAAACAGGACCCACTTTCAAGCTTGGCCATGGAAAGATTTGAACAATATGGTGCCATTGCAGTTATAAATATATCCTATCACCAAATGAAAAGTAGTTATGAGTAAGTTACACCATAGATTTAGCACCAGTTCCCTTATTTTCCATGAAGACCTTACAGGATGTTAATCCATCCTGGGGTGAGATAGTTAAAGGGAGTCTTTCACCTGTTTTTCACCTATATAACTAACAGCAGTGCCCCATAGAAGATTGCAGACACATCCCAGACATACCTGTGTGCACTGTGTCTGTATTACATGTCACATCCCAGACATAACAGGGGTGCAGTTTGTGTCTGTATTACATGTCCAGGAAAAGCACTTTTATTCTGCAGGAAAACAGCTCCCAAGTGCCCGGCTGAAAGTGAAACTAAAAACAGCTTTCTCTCCCAACTTGAATTTTAACAGCTATGTCTTCTGATATACTGGATATGATTTTGGTATCATGTTAAAGCTTGGAATGCCAGCTTTCAAAGAAGGTCAGAACCATGTTTCTATCTGCTACCAATCCCAATATATGAGCAGCTAAAGCAGTCCTCCCCTCTTCAGTCTGGTTTGCTTTGAGCACTTGCAGCAGCAGAGCTGGGCACTTGGAAGCCGTTTTCCAGCAGAATAAAGGTGCTTTTCCTGGACATGGAATACAGACACAAAGTGCACACAGGTATGTCTGGGATGTGCCTGCAATCTTCTGTGGGCACTGCTGTTAGTTATATAGGTGAAAATGAGGTGAAAGACTCCCTTTTAAATGTAAAGATTCCACATCCATGGTGGCTAGGATAGTTCACTCTGGCACGGGATCTATAGATAGTTTATTTAATAAGTTGGTTGTACCTTGAAGGTAGCTGGCTGTTTAAGAACACTTTCCACCCATCCAAAAAATTGCTCCTTGATGGTGCCTACACATGAGGTTATCGTTCTCCCTGGATTTCCAGGTTTCTGTACTTGGGAAGCATGTTAAATGTCCCTGTTTCTGGAATCATCATGTGGCACTATACTGACAATCATATTTAGTTTTGTACCACGTGCCTCATTTACCACACTATTCCTATGTCCTTTTGTGTTTAGATCTGACTCTTCAGATATTGTCTTATACTATATATGATGAAAAGACCTAAATAGATTAAAATCTGCTGTTTGTTACGGTCTATTCAGTTAGCCATTAAAAGGTGTATATATACAAACATGCCTGCTGCCGACAATCAGTGGTAAACAGTACGTGATGACCAAGTCCAGTGGTTGTTCACATAATCAGTTGGATTGGCATACCAATTTGGCACTTTTTTTTAACTTCTAACATAGCAGAAAAAAGATTCCTTAAATGCATAGTAAATGGAAATGACTGAAGTAAAATAGAAAGGATTCCCTCACGTTGTTAATAACTCCTAATCTTTTCTGAAGAAGGCTTCATTCTTGGCCATATAGAGCAATCCATCTTTTCTGTGCCAAAGGGCATCTTAAAGGGTTTCTGTCATCAGAATTTAGCCTACAAAACCGAGTGTCATTTGCAAATCGCAAATGACACCTGATGACAGAAAGCCTTCTTTTATAGAAAACTGTACGGTAGTTTTTGTTAAAATTGCGTTTTTATAATATGCTAATTAGGCCCCCTAGGTGCAGTAGGCGTGAACCCTGCACCTAGGAGCGGCCGTAATAACGCCCCTTACCCCTCCTCCCTTGGGTTGATTGACAGGGCCGGGCAGCCATCTCTTTCGTCTCCCGGCCCTGTACGATCGCGAACTCCCGCGCCTGCGCATTGCGATAAGCAATCTGCGCACGCGCGTTGAGAGCCGGCGGCCGCCCGGGTCCCGGCTTCATCAATGCGCATGCGCGGATTGCTTATCGCAATGCGCAGGCGTGGGAGTTCGCGATCGTACAGGGCCGGGAGACGAAAGAGATGGCTGCCCGGCCCTGTCAATCAACCCAAGGGAGGAGGGGTAAGGGGCGTTATTACGGCCGCTCCTAGGTGCAGGGTTCACGCCTACTGCACCTAGGGGGCCTAATTAGCATATTATAAAAACGCAATTTTAACAAAAAGTACCGTACAGATTTCTATAAAAGAAGGCTTTCTGTCATCAGGTGTCATTTGCGATTTGCAAATGACACTCGGTTTTGTAGGCTAAATTCTAATGACAGAAACCCTTTAAAGGGGTTCTCCAGGAATTAGGAAAATGAAAATACCTAAATATTACTTTATTATAAATATATTCCCAAATACCTTTCATTAGTTACAATGGCTCGTTTTTTCTAGGGAGCACTCGTCAGGAGAAATAAAATGGCCGCTGTCCTATTAGTACACACAAAACCTGTCCTAATCACACAGGAGGACAAGTTACTTCAGAGCACTGAGCCAAAGAGCTGCCTCGTCCTCCTTTCTGCTCTGCTTGTCAGGGATTATGATCCTGAATACAGCTGATAAGATCAGAAGTACACAGAGGAGGGTGGGATGTGGCTGGTAAGCAGCAGCACTCCAGTACCACAGTCTGTCCTGTCTGTCCTCTTCTTACTTCATGTCTCCTCATGGACTCCATTCCTACAGAGATTCAGCAGATCCTATCAGCTGTATTCATATCTTCATAAGAGAGGAGGATGAGGTGGCTCTTTAGCTCAGTGCTCTGAAGTAACTTGTCCTGCTGTATGATTAGGACAAGTTTTCTGTGTACTAATAGGACCGTGGCCTTTTTGTGTGCCCTGATTGCTCCCTAGACAAAACGAGCCATTATAACTAATGAAAGGTATTTGGGAATATATTTATAATAAAGTAATATTCAAATATTTTCATTTTATTAATTCCTGGAGAACCCCTTTAAGTAACTCTTCCCTTCTAATGATACATGGCATAAGGTTCTATATGGACTGTTCTAATGGCCATGTGTGCAAAGCCTACGACAGTTTATTTGTGATTCTTGAGTGACTCGCAGACCTTCTTTTGCCATCATATTTCAGGTGAATTTGAGGGAACTTCTGCATCCCAACGTATCAGCCTGTTAGATGTCACAAATCTGTCCACAGGCTCCGGGAGTACGGATTCAAAGAAACACTCCTTCCCGTTTTCTGATGAAAATAGGAAAATGTCTGGAAGTTGCATGAGGAAGAGGAGGTGTACAGTGACGGTCAATTACGCGGAGCCAAGTCTCCACAAGTGAGTACAACGCTTACATTTTATGTTTATGCCAGCAGTATTTAACCCCTTGATGACCAGGCGATTTTAGAAAAAAAAAATTCTTTTTTTTTTTTTTTTTCTTTTCACTCCCAGCTGTCCCAAAGCCATAACTCTCTCTTTTTATTTATTTTTTTTTATTTTTCCATTCACATAGCCGTATGTGGGCTTGTTTTTTGTGGGACAAGTCGTACTTTCTAATGGCACCATTTTCAGTTGCATACAACTAGTGGGAAGCGGGGGAAAATTTCCAAATGGGGTAGCATTATTTAAAAAAAAAAAAAAAAAAAACACAATTCTTCCACTGTTTTTAAGGGTTTTGTTTTTACAGTGTTTCATTTGCGATAAAACCGACTATTCATTCTATGGGTCAGTACAATTACAGCAATACCACATTTGTATAGTTGTATATATGTTATGTTTTTGAGTTTTAATACTGAAGAAAATAAAAATTTTGGAAAAAAACAATTTTTTTTCTTTGCATCCCCATATTCTGACCCCCATAACTCTTACTTTTATCTGTATGGAACTGTGTGAGGGCTAATTTTTTTCGGAGGTGTGTCATTTTGATCACTTTTTATTAAATTTTTTATGGGAAATGAAGCAACCTAAAGATGGCAAATCAGCCATTTTGACTTTTTTTTTTTTTTTTTTCATTATACCATGTCATATGGGATAAATATTTTTATATTTTAATAGTATGGGCTTTGTCACATTTGGTGTTGCCCATGTTTATTTTTTTAAATTGTTTATGTATTTTTATTTTATTTTGGGGAAAGAGGGGCGATTTAATGCTCTTCTGGGCCTATCAAAACAACAATAGTGCTGTCATATTGTTAAAGGGGTTGTGTAGTGCTGTAATATTGATGGCCTATCCAGAGTTGATTGGGGGTGTCAGAACCCTGCTAATCAGGATAGGTCATCAATATAAGATCTGCATGCTGATCAACTCATGATAGGTCATCAATAGTACCGCACCACCCCATTTACAGTATGACAGCTTTATTGTTGTTTTGATAGGCCTAGCTAAAGGTGCACAGAGAAGAACATTGATCAGTGTAATTTGTGATGCTTTGAGTTGCTCACCCCCCTTCCTCCTCTGGTCAGAGTGTATGGTCTGACTGAGAAAGTCAAGTGAGGCTGTTTACCATGCTAGAAGTCCAAAACAAGAAGTCATTGAAGGTCCAGGACAGTTGATGGCATACATGGAGTGACTTCAAACATTATATCGAGTAAACCATCCCCTCTTCTTGTAAAAAAATAAATAAATAAAAAATAATAAAAATAATGTTAATATGTGAGAATGTTTGATGGTAGTGTCCCTTTAAATAAGAATATTTACAATGTCATTTTACCTTCCAGGAAACTGAGAAGAGGCGATCCCTTTACAGATACTGAGTTTTTACTTTCTCCCATTTTCAAGAACAACGATCCAAAGCGTAAATCTGCTAGCAGGAAATCGCTTGCAAAATACAATGAAGCGTTTGTTGGCTGTCGTTGATGGACTGAAAACTACCAACTATTCTAAATGTACATATTGTAAATGCTAATAAGGGTCTGTTTGACCAATGCAGGATGCCACCTCTACTGCTTGGCATAACATCTGGAAACGTGCACATGTGCTTGTCAGCCGTGACTTTCACAAGAACTGCAGAACCTGGACTTGTACTTAGCAGTAAATGGAAATCCCAACTCAGTACATTAGGGGACAACATACAGTTATATATACTGATTGTAATGTATTTGACTCCTGTTGAGAGCAGGAACCTCCACAAAGGTGTATAGGTATCCTTCAACATCTTGTGTACTTCTCTGCTGGAGGTAGTCACTTATCACCTCTAAATAGAATTTGTCACAGTGGAGCTCACAATGAGGAAAGAGGTCTGTGTCTGGAGCTTTAAGTGTGTACATGGCACTCTTGTCTGATGATGGCACAGTGATAAATTAGACGGCTCTATTGTAATAATACCGGCATTAGCATGCAGGGTGTCAATGTTTCCATTGCTTTAAAGGAATCCGCCACCATCACACAATCTTGAACTATTGTTTGCTGTAAGCAGTCCTGATTGCTATTTTACTTTCCTGTTGTCCCCCATTCCCCTGCAGTCAGTGCTCAAAGCTGCAGAGGACTCCTGTGCACATGCAGTGTTTCGGTGCAGCTTTGAGCGCTGACAGCAGGGGAATGGGAGACTGTAGGAAAGTGCAATCTGTACTACTTGTGTACTACAGCAGATAATACTGCAGAATTGTGGTGACAGATTCCCTTTAAAGCTCCAGACGCCATGTTCTACTCTTGAGCCATTGAGGCGCTCACTGCATGATTTTAGCATCTTGTTCCCTGGTCAGAGATACCCCCAACTTGGCCGGATCTGTAAAGGGAAGATTACATACCTGCTTCCCGATGCTAGCCCCTCCGCTCCTTCTCCTCCTGGCCAGCGATGCTCCGTTGGGCTCCCTTACTGAAAACATCCTGTTTGACATCACTGCAGCCATTCACCGGATCTCCTTGAGTCATATGACCATTTGTCATGATGCCGGTCACCGCCACACACAGTGATATGCTGTGCCAGTGTCAAACTGGAATTTTTCTGCGAGGTAGCCCAGTGGAGCATTGCAGGTCCGGGGACCCAGCACCCCATTCTTGCACAACCCCTTTAAGGATTGCAGTGTTGGTGTTGCACAGTTGTACATTATGAATTGTTCTTTGCGGTATTATGTAAAATATACTTCTATGTATTTGTAAATATTTACGTGTACAGATTATATAGCATTGTCTGAAGCCACTGTGTATTCTTAAAGACTCCTTTCTTCTCGAACACCAGAATAATTTCAAGTGTACCTCCAGTTATTGAAAATGTGTCAGAGACAGATCAGAAGTTTGGTGGCGTTGTGGGCTCTGAGACCATCCCCCGTTCATTAGATCAAATCTGCTAACGCATTTTGTCTTGCTTCCAGCTTTACACAGGGGAGCAGAAGATTGGTCGTAGATTGTAACACAAGGCCACAGCCAGTCTTGAGCTCTCCCAAGTAAAGTAGGAGAAGCCAACCTGAGCTGAAGCTGCCATATGCTCCACTGTACGCTTTGTACATAGTAACGCTGCCTGTCTGTTACACAATGCAGCCAGTATGTACCTTTAGTGTCTTGAGATTTGAGTAATCAAAGTAAAAAGCAACTTGATTTGTATATTAGGATTTGGCTATCCTCACATGCCTCTAGAAGCTAACAGTCTACTTTATGCTGAATAGGTGATAGCTTGGAAACAGTAGTGGCCACCATTGTGCTGTAGTGACATAGGGACCCTCCTGGTTAAGTCCATTATCCTTGAATAAACTCATTTCATACAGTATACACACGTGAAGTAGAGGTGGCAAATGTACATTTTGTCACGTTATGCTACACTGCTTCTTAGACGTTGTCCTGGAGTAGACAAGACAGTAGCCTTTGTGGTCTTTGTATTGACTCCATTGGGAAATGGCTTAATGGCATACCTTTGTCTGTACTAAACAAATGCAGAAATGGACTCTGGGAAGCTCCAGTAGTGGTAAAATGTGTAGGTTAGTATTAGAAGACATTGATTTGTGTTCACGGTGTATTTGTCTGCTAGGCAATATAACAATCCAGCGTCTTTTTGCCTACAAGTTTGACCTGGTTGTACATTAGCTATTGAAGGATTTTATTCTTTGAGGATTGGTCATAGCTAATAGAGGGAAGAAATACAAGTTGTCTCTTATCAATATCGTCTGGGGCCATTTGTAATTGAAAGCTTCACTTTTTTATCAATGTTAATATGTGTGAATAAATGATTTATATTGACGACTGGATGTTGCAATATTCTTAATACACACAGAAGTAGATTTACTAATCCTGTGGCATAAACTTTGCCAGATTTTTCAGTGGATCATGCTGACTGATGGATTTGGTGCATTGCTAAGCACATGATTTATCAAAGTTAAAAACTGGCTTAGTTGCCCATAACAAGCCCATAATCAGCTTGATCCTTTTAGTTTCCAAAGCAGCTCTGAAAAATTAAAAGTGGAATCTGATTGTTTGCTTTGGGCAACTAAACCTGTTTCCATTTGCACCAGGCCACAACTAATGTATTGTGATTGTCCATATTACCTCCTTTGCTGGCTTCATTCATTTTTCCTTCACATTATACATGGTTCGTTTCCAGGGGTTATGACCACCCTGTATTCCAGAAGCGATGGTCATGCTTGGACACCATAGGAAAAAGCGCCGGCCTCTCTGGTGGCCCGAATCATGGGTGCGCACTTGCACAGCAGCTCACGTCCCGGCCGTAACCATCAGTGTATAATGCGAAGGAAAAATTAATCAAGCCAGGAAAGGAGGCAATATGGACAATCACAATACATTAGTTAAGTGCCTTGCATTAACTTTCTCTACATAATAAATGATATTCGCTGAAGTGAGACAACCCCTTTAAGAGAAATAACAAATGAGGTTAGTATACTGGAGAAAATCTATCTTCATAGTAGATTCGGTTTTGAACTGAAATAGGTAAATTAAGGCCTCTACACAAAATTCCAAATGTGACTTTTTTTTTTTTCTCTCCACCTGTGGGTTCGGAGGATAGGGTGTTCTCCTTATACCTCATGATGTAAATTTTGTAAAAAATGTTTGTGCCCCATTATAAGAATTGTGTGGTGCTGTTTAAAGTGTCTTTGAGCTTTGAAAAAAATGTTGACATATCAAAGGTGTTGATCATCAGGGGTCGAGAACCCCACTGATCGCTAGGAGGAAGACAGATGATCTCACATTGTACACTCTCTTATATTTTCCTGGTTTTAGTGATTGGTGGGGACCTTCATTGATCAAAACTATCACATACCTAAAGTTTTTTTGACATCTCAGTGACACTTTAAATAGCCGAAAATGGCACCCACTAGCCTTTTCCTTATATACAGTGCCTTGTGAAAGTATTCGGCCCCCTGGAACTTTTCAACCTTTTGCCACATTTCAGGCTTCAAACAAAAAGATATAACATTTTAAATCAACAACAAGTGGGTCCCAATTGTGAAGTGGAACGAAATTTATTGGATCATTTAAACTTTTTTGTAATAATAAAACTGAAAAGTTGGGCGTTCAAAATTATTCGGCCGATTTACTTTCAGTTCAGAAATCTCACTCCAGAAGTTTCATGAGGATCTCTGAATGATCCAATGTTGTCCTAAATGACTGATGAAGATAAATAGAATCCACCTGTGTGTAATCAAGTCTCCGTATAAATGCACCTGCTCTGTGATAGTCTCAGGGTTCTGCATCATGAAGACCAAGGAACACACCAGGCAGGTCCGTGATACTGTTGTGGAGAAGTTTATAGCTGGATTTGGATACCAAAAGATTTACCAATCTTTAAACATCCCAAGAAGCACTGTGCAAGCAATCATATTGAAATGGAACCAGTATCAGACCACTGCAAATCTACCAAGACCCGGCCGTCCCTCTAAACTTTCATCTAAAACAAGGAGAAGACTGATCAGAGATGCAGCCAAGAGGCCCATGATCACTCTGAATGAACTGCAGAGATCTACAGCTGAGGTAGGAGAGTCTGTCCATAGGACAACAATCAGTCGAACACTTCACAAATCTGGCCTTTATGGAAGAGTGGCAAGAAGAAAGCCATTTCTCAAAGATATCCATAAAAAGTCTTGTTTACAGTTTGCCACAAGCCACCTGGGAGACACACCAAACATGTGGAAGAAGGTGCTCTGGTCAGATGAAACCAAAATCAAACTTTTTGGAAACAATGCAAAATGATATGTTTGGCGTAAAAGCAACACAGCTCATCACCCTGAAGACACCATCCCCACTATCAAACAGTGGGTGGTGGCAGCATCATGGTTTGGGCCTGCTTTTCATCAGCAGGGACAGGGAAGATGGTTAAAATTGATGGGAAGATGGATGGAGCCAAATACAGGACCATTCTGGATGAAAACCTGTTGGAGTCTGCAAAAGACCTGAGACTAGGACGGAGATTTATCTTCCAACAAGACAATGATCCCAAACATAAAGCAAAATCTACAATGGAATGGTTAAAAAATAAACGTATCCAGGTCTTTGAATGGCCAAGTCAAAGTCCAGACCTGAATCCAATTGAGAATATGTGGAAAGAGCTGAAAACTGCTGTTCACAAACGCTCTCCATCCAACCTCAAAGAGCTCAAGCTGTTTTGCAAGGAAGAATGGGCAAGAATTTCAGTCTCTAGATGTGCAAAACTGATAGAGACATACCCCAAGCCACTTGCAGCTATAATCGCAGCAAAAGGTGGCGCAACAAAGTATTAATGCAAGGGGGCCGAATAATTTTGCACGCACCACTTTTCAGTTTTATTATTACAAAAAAAAGTTTAAATGATCCAATAAATTTCGTTCCACTTCACAATGTGAAATTGTTGTTGATTCTTCACCAAAAGTTTAAAATGTTATATCTTTTTGTTTGAAGCCTGAAATGTGGCAAAAGGTTGAAAAGTTCCAGGGGGCCAAATACTTTCGCAAGGCACTGTAGGTCATTCTATAAAAGCACACTGGGGATGTCCTTGTATTGTCCTTATAGTAAATATGAGGTTTTGTGAGAGATTTTCCTAACTCTATATTGAAATTTCTGAAATCTGCAATTAATATGATATTCTTCAGATTGGAAAATCCACAGCGCATCCTAAAATTTATGAAGTTTTTGTACAGAATGCAAATGGGTTATGGAATGATATATTATACTTGCTTATTAGTAATTGAATGCTTTTTCTTATGCTTTGTTGGCTACAATTTGTGAATTTTTCTTTTCGCAATATTCAGTCAATAGTTTGACAATAATGTAGTACAGCAGGTTTCACCTCTAAAGTTGAGCTTGAACTCAATTCTGTAAGTTCATGTAACTTGATTCAGTAATTTAATTTATAAAAGCAGCTCACAACAGAAAAATAAGTGTTCTGGGTGAACTGAATGTACAATAGCACAGAATGTAAAACATAAAAATCAGTACAGCATGTATGGAAGCTGTACTGATTCATCAAAGAGCAAAGCTTGGTTTAAAGCAACAAAACTTATATTTTAGTGGATGAGTAAGTAAGCAAAAAGCAAAAACAAGCTAGGCAAGACAGAAATGCTGATTTAGGGCTTATGCACAAAGGTTTTTTTTTTCCCGTATCCATTCCGGTTTTCTTGTGGAACCATTCACTTCGATGGGGCTGGAAAAAAAGGAAATGAGCATTCCGTTGCAATCAGTTTCTGTATGTCCGTTCTGCAAAAAAATAGAACATGCCCTATTATTGTCCGTATTACGGACTAAGATAGGACTGTTCTGTTAGGGGTCAGCTGTTTCGTTCCGCAACATACACGCGGCTGGTATCTGTGTTTTTTATATCTGCAATTTACAGACCGCAAAACATCTAACAGTCGTGTGCATGAGCCCTTAGAGGAAGTTTGTGTTCAAGCTTGCACATGTTTAGATAACCATATCCCATTGAACACCTACATTGAGTAAAGTTCCTGTTCTTTTAGGTCTCATGCACCCAACTGTTGCCTTTTTGTGGCCAGCAAATCACAGATCCGTGAGTCTACATTTTTGTCGGCTGTGCTTCTGTTTTGTTAATGTATCCGTTCCACAAGATAAGATACGGCTGCATTGTTTCCATTTGTCATCTGTTTTTTGTGGACTGCAAATAAAAACAGGAGGGAATTGTCACTATTTAAGCTTCAAATCTCAGTAAACACCCATAGGAAGGTCACAAGATTACTACAGCGCCATTCCTCTTAAGTTTAAGTGCGATGAATTAAAACACATCCCCATTGGGAAGTTGTTCAGTTATAAAAAATATTTGTCTGGTGCTGTTGGCCTCGGTTGACAGTACCTATCGGTTTATAATTGTGGATATCACAGCCTGTGGAATTACTTCAGATGCCTACAGATGGATCTGGACAATGCCACCCTGGTGATTCAAGCCTTTGTACTCCTACACAACTTCACCAGGATCCACAATGCAGACCTGGACCAATATCTGACCTCCTCAACTGTCACTTCGGACCAGAACCTGCTTGGACAACATGAAACATCAGAACTCACTGTTCAGGAACTCTTTGCAGACTAATTCAGCAGCCTAGAGGGGAGCAGTTTTGATGTAGAGGGATGCTAATTGTGGAAGTTGTTGATTTGGTCTGGAAACTTTAGTGTACCCAGTTTTCTAGTCAGTTAGTTTCCCTGTTGTTAGTTAGTGTGGGGACTTGCAAAAGAATGAGCACTCTTGACATGGGTTTGCGAGCTGGAGTATTTTACTGTCCAAATTCCAAAAGGAAAAAAAAAGACAAGTAAAATACAATGCGCTCCCTTGCCTTGCGCTAGATCGCACAGTGCAAGGGCTTTCTTGTTTACTAATAACACACTGCCGGGTGGAAGCTTCCGCCCAGCAGTGTGTTCAGTGACGTCACTGGCTCTGATGGGCCGGCTTTAGCTCTGCCATAGCCATTTTACAGGGTTAAAGCCCGCCCATCAGTGCCGGTGACGTCACCGGGCTCACTGCTAGGCGGAAGCCTCCACCTGGCAGAGCCCCGGTTCATCACCGGAACTGGACAAAATGCCTTAGCCCTGCGCGATTCAGTGCAGGGCAAAGGAGAGCATCGGAGCATTTCATGTCAGGCAGGCTGCCTGGGTGAAATTCTAGGTCTGTCCTTTTTTTAAAATTCTCAAGAGGGATTAGACATGGCGGCTCAATGCTGCCCTGCTAGATACTTCAACTGTCAGTTTTTTCTCTGATAAACTCAATAGGTATTTTGAGGAGAATGTGTCCTGCTCAGCTTCACAGTCATCTATTGAGAAGCGCACAAAACTGTTATCAGAGGCAAGTTTATTGCCCTAGGGTCTCACTTGAAAAAGCAACACATGCTTCAAATGCCTCTCTTGAAAAAACCCAGGCACTGTTTGGGTTGCAGAACTTGCTTAGGGACTTGCTGAATATTAGAGCTGCTTGAGCTTATTTGTGGATAAAACATGAACATTATGTTCATGACAAGAGAAGCAATAAGGTCATGTCCGCCATTAAGAAGCGTACAGAACAATCACATATTAGGCAGATTCAATCTGCAAATGGTGTTACCCTGACACCACTGATATAGCCTACAACTTCTCTATATTTTATCATTCCTTATATAACCTGAGACCACAAGAAACACCAACAGCTTTGGGTGATAGATTAGCTCAGTTTACCTGTTTTGTCAGAAGACAATGCTACCCTCTCACAGTCCCTATCACTATTCAGGAAATCAAAACTGTCCTCTATACCACACCCTCAGGTAAAAGTCCTGGACCAGATGGTCTCCCAGTTTATTGTAAGGAGTTTTTCCCACTCTTAGGCCCTAGACTTGTACAATAAATCAACACCCTATTGGAAGGGAAACTTCCAGCTAAACAAGCACTTGAAGCTCATATAGTGGTCTTACCAGAACCTGGTAAAGATCTCCATTTCCCCCTTGAGGTACAGACTTTTCTCACTCTTGAACTTGGATATCAAGCTCTTGGCTAAGATCTTGGTATTTAGAATAGCGCCAGTACTTTCGAAATGAATCTCCCCCTGAACAAACCAGTTTTATTAGAAGTAGGGAATGTAGAGATAGCACATTTGGAGTCATCCAGGCCACTGAATATGCCAGTCGCACTGGAACCAAGCACTTCTTAGCACTGCACAGAGAAGGCATTTGATAGGGTGATTTGAAGCTTCATGGAAATGACTCTTCAGAAGTTTGGCTTTCCCAACCCACTTTATCTCAGCTGTTTTGTCCTTATACTCTTCTCCTTACGCCAAGGTCAGGGTTAATGGCATCCTTTCTCCCCCTTTTATTATACATAATGGCACAAGGCAAGGTTACCCATTGTCCCCATCCCTTTTTATCTTTTGTTTAGAAACACTTATTCAGGCCATTAGGCATGAACCCGTTAGAAACATTTGGTGGCTATCTAATTTCAAAGTCAACTTCCCTAAATGCCAGAGCATCTGAGAGGTTAAAAATCTGCGATCGGCATTTCCGCCAGTTGCAGTCAATCGGCCCGGGTGTCTGCTGTGTGAAACAGCAGGCACCCAGTAGCTATGGTGCCTACTCTGCTCCGGAGCGAGCCCGATCTTTAAAGACCCAACATGTGACGTACTAGTACGTCACATGTTGGGAGGGGGGTTAAGTATAGATATTTACATGAAAAATTAAAAATAACAAACATTATTTAAATTCTTTAAAAAGATTACTGGGAGGGGCTGGAGAAGATCCAGCAGTCATGGTCCATATTGGAACCAATGACAAAGTTAGAGGTAGGTGGAGCATCCTTAAAAATGATTTTAGGGATTTAGGGCATAAGCTTAGGGCAAGGACATCAAAGGTAGTGTTTTCCGAAATACTGCCTGTACCACGAGCCACACAAGAAAGGCAGCGGGAGTTTAGGAAGGTTAACAAGTGGCTCAAGAACTGGTGTAGGAAGGAGGGGTTTGGGTTCCTGGAGAACTGGGCCGACTTCTCTGTCGGCTACAGGCTCTATCGTAGGGATGAGCTGCACCTCAATGGGGAAGGGGCAGCTGTTTTGGGGGAGAAGATGGCTAGAAGGCTGAAGGAGTGTTTTAACTAGGGACTAGGGGGGAGAGTAACTACATTATAGGAGGGGAAGATAGTGCAGATAGAGACCTGGGGGGAGGAATGGAAGGAGGAACTAGAACAGTTCAGAAGGAAAGGTGTAGGGTAAAAAATATACATAAACCTCTTAATTGTATGTACACTAATGCCAGAAGCCTGACTAATAAAACTGGTGAACTGGAATTAGTGATGTGTGAGGAGGACTATGACATAGTGGGAGTAACCTAGACATGGCTGAATGATAGCTATGACTGGGAAGTTAATGTACAGGGTTACAATCTGTTTAGAAAGGATCGTCAAAACCGGAGAGGGGGAGGGGTCTGCCTTTATGTAATGTCCTGTCTAAAGATATAAGTGAGGGACATGAAGATGTGGATTCACTGTGTGTAGAAATACATGGAGCCAAAAACAATAATAAAATACTAATAGGACTTTATTATAAACCACCTAATATACCAGAGTCCACAGAAAATCTACTTCTAAACTAAATAGATGAGGCAGCAAATCATAATGAGGTCGTTATTATGGGGGATTTCAACTACCCAGATATAGACTGGGAAACTGAAACCTGTATATCTCATAAATGAAACAGGTTCTTGGCAATAACCAAAGACAATTACCTTTCCCAACTGGTTCAGGACTTGACTAGAGGGACGGCCATACTGGACTTAGTAATAACCAATAGACCTGACAGAACAACAGATGTGCAGGTTGGGGGACCCCTGGGAAATAGTGACCATAAAATAATAACCTTCCAATTGTCATTCAAAAGAGTGTTTCTTCAGGGAGGAACAAAAATACCAAACTTCAAAAAAGCAAAATTTAGCCAAATAAGAGAGGCCATAGGCCTAACTAACTGGGACAAAGTCCTCAAACATAAAAATACAGCCACAAAATTGGATATTTTTAAAAGCATCCTAATTTCTAATTGTGAGAGGTACATACCTAATGGGAATAAAAGGGTAAGAAACAAGAAAAAAACAATGTGGATAAATAGAACTGTAAAGAAAGCAATAAATGACAAAAAGAAAGCATTTAAATCACTAAAACAGGAAGGTAGCGAGGAAGCATTGAAAAACTATAAGAAAAAAAATTGAATATGTAAAACACAAATAAAAGCAGCCAAACTAGAGACCGAGAGATTAATCGCCAAAGAGAGTAAAACTAACCCTAAAATATTCTTCAATTATATGAATGGTAAAAAGTATAAACCTGAAGGTGTCGGCCCCTTACAGAGTAATGAGGGGAAAGTTGCAGAGAGCGATGAGGAGAAAGCAAAGCTACTAAATATTTTTTTCTCCACTGTATTCACTGAGGAAAATAAACTGTCAGATCAAATGCAGAATATAAAAGTAAATTCCCCATTAAAAGTGCCCTGTCTGACCCAGGAAGAAGTACAGCAGCATCTTAAAAAGATTAAAATAGACAAATCGCCAGGACCGGATGGCATACATCCCAGTATCCTAAGGCCCCATTCACACAACTGTATATTTGCGGGCCACATTACTGCGGACCCGCAAATATACGGGGGGGGGGGCGCTTGGCGTGTGTTCCGCACGCTCGGAACACACGCCGTGCAGCCTAATAGAAAATGCCTATACTTGTCCGTGCGCACGGACAAGTATAGGACATGCTTCAAAAGAGCCGCGGCACGGAGCTGGCTCCGTGCCGCGGCTCCCGGCCCCATACAAGTGAATGGGGCCGCATCTATGCCCGCAATTTTGCGGATAGATACGGCCCCATTCATACGGTCATGTGAATGGGGCATAAGAGAATTAAGTAATGTCATAGCCAGACCTCTATTTCTGATATTTAAGGACTCTATACTGACAGGGAGTGTTCCACAGGATTGGCATATAGCAAATATAGTGCCAATATTCAAAAAGGGTCCAAAACAGAGCCCGGGAACTATAGGCCTGTAAGTTTAACATCTGTCGAGGGTAAATTGTTTGAAGGTTTTCTAAGAGATGCTATCTTGGAGTACCTCAATGAAAATAAGCAAATAACTCCATATCAGCATGGCTTCATGAGGGATTGGTCATGTCAAACCAATTTAATCAGTTTCTATGAGGAGGTAAATTCTATACTTGATTGCGGCAAATCAATGGATATCGTATATTTGGACTTCTCCAAAGCATTTGACACTGTACCGCATAAAAGGTTAGTATATAAAATGAGAATGCTTGGCCTGGGAGAAAATGTCTGTATGTGGGTAAGTAACTGGCTTAGTGATAGAAAACAGAGGGTGGTTATTAACGGTACATACTCAGATTGGGTCACTGTCACTAGTGGGGTACCACAGGGGTCAGTATTGGGCCCTATTCTCTTCAATATATTTATCAATGATCTTGTAGAAGGCTTGCACAGTAAAATATCAATTTTTGCAGATGACCCTAAACTATGTAAAGTAATTAACACAAGAGAGGACAGTACACTGCTACAGATGGATCTGGAAAGACTGGAGGCTTGGGCAGAGAAGTGGCCAATGAGGTTTAACACTGACAAATGTAAGGTTATGCACATAGGAAGGAATAATGCAAGTCACCAGTACATACTAAATGGTAAAGCACTGGGTAACTCTGACATGGAAAAGGACCTAGGAATTTTAGTAAACAGCAAACTAAGCTGCAGAAACCAGTGTCAGACAGCTGCTGCCAAGGCCAATAAGATGATAGGTTGCATCAAATGGGGCATAGATGCCCGTGATGAGAACATAGTCCTGCCATTCTACAAATCACTAGTCAGACCACACATGGAGTACTGTGCACAGTTCTGGGCTCCTGTGAACAAGGCAGACATAGCAGAGCTGGAGAGGGTTCAGAGGAGGGCAACTAAAGTAATAACTGACTGAGGGGAGATCTAATAATCATGTATAAATATATCAGGGGTCAGTACAGAGATCTCTCCCATGAACTATTTATCCCCAGGACTGTGACTGTGACGAGGCGACATCCTCTGCGTCTGGAGGAAAGGTTTGTATAAAAACATAGAAGAGGATTCTTTACGGTAAGAGCAGTGAGACTATGGAACTCTCAGCCTGAGGAGATGGTGATGGTAAGTTCACTAAAAGAGTTCAAGAGAGGCCTGGATGTATTTCTGGAGGGTGATAATATTACAGGTTATAGTTACTAGAGAGGGGTCGTTGATCCAGGGAGTTATTCTGATTGCCTGATTGGAGTCGGGAAGGAATTTTTTCCCCTAAAGTGGGGAAAATTGGCTTCTACCTCACAGGGGTTTTTGCCTTCCTCTGGATCAACTTGCAGGATAACAGGCCGAACTGGATGGACAGATGTCTTTTTTTGGCCTTATAAACTATGTTACTATGTAAAATATGTTGAACATAAAAATATGATTCAAACACATTCCCTTTAACTAAGAGGGCATAGGAGGAGTGCTTCTGACCTTAGTATCAGAGAAAAGTGAGCCAACTATGTTTACTGTGGATTTACACTGGGTTTACTGCAGAAAATATAGATGTGTTCTTGAGGTCCTGAACACAGCTTTTCAGGGAAGGGGTAAAGTATAGAAAAAATTCTTTACAAATATGTTTAACATAAAAATAATTTTGAAAAAGACAGAATGCACTACATTGTAAATAATCATTTTTAAGGTAGTCGTCAGGTTTAATCATCTGTGCCACACACACTGCAAAATAAATAATTAAAAGTAAAATTTTGTTTGCAATATTCTAGTGATCTTTTTTCTACGACATGAGCTGAGCACATGACACTGCTACATTAATAGTGTAAACAGCTGTGATCAAAGAAGGGGCCCAGTTGGGTCAACTTAGACCAGACTTTCACAAGATAGGTCAGATTTACCAGAGTAGCACACACTGTGTGATAGATTTGGTGCATCTTTCATGAAGTTGGACGCTTTTCTCATTCTAAGGCTACTTTCACATTAGCGTTTTTAAATTCCGGTATTGAGTTCCGTTATAGGGGCTCAATACCGGAAAAAAACGCTTCAGTTTTGTCCCCATTCATTGTCAATGGGGACAAAACTGAACTGAAGACAACGGAATGCTCCTGAAAGCATTCTGTTCCGTCTTCAGACCGGAGAACAAACCACAGCATGCTCTGCGGTCCAGGCATCCGCACCAAGACGGATCCGGAATGACCCCCAATGCAAGTCAATGGGGACGGATCCGTTTGGTGTGACACACCAGTAATCCGGATCTGTCCTCCATTGATTTCCAATGGGGGGTCATTCTGGATCCGGCAACATACACACAGACATACATACAAACATACAGACATACATACATACTCACATACTCCAGGGACGCCGGCAGCATGTCTTCACGCGCCTCCTGCGCGCAGCGATGACGTTTCCCCACTGCGCCCAGCAGAGGGCGCTGTGGGGAATCGTCATCACTGCGCGCAGGAGGCGCGTGAAGACGTTCTGCCGGCGTCCCTGGAGTATGTGAGTATGTATGTATGTTTGTATGTATGTCTGTATGTTTGTTTGTATGTATGTATGTCTGTGTCTTGTTTTAAAGTGTGTCATGTGTGGGGCCGGAGCGCTGCTCCGGCTCCACACATGTATAGCGTTAGCACGGATCCGTTGGCACCCTTTAGGTGCCGGATCTGTGCTAACGCTAGTGTGAAAGAGGCCTAAGCCAACTCTTAGGCCCCCTGCAGACGAGCGAGTGGCACGCTACGGACTCACAGCGCAGCTCCCGTCCTGAACTTCCCGCACTGCCGGGGTCGAATAGCATTATATTGTTTTATGATGCTATGTAACCCTTAGAGGTCTGGAATGTACTGGATAACACTGACATAATGTTGTCAGTGTTATCCAATACTTTCCAGAATAGGACTTTACCAAAATGTGGCCCGTTGTCAGTGTCCTGTTTAGTTCATTTCAGCTAATGAGAGTAGATTAGTGAGCCGTAGATACATGTTCTACAAAATTAAATGAGAAGACCATATTTCCATAATACAACTTGTTTTCAAATGTTTAATTTTATTAACATTGATTATTTAAAACGTTTGAACAAACTGCTATTTACATAGAAATCTAAATGATAGTTACTTTTATCAATATACACAGTATATCTGAATATTTTACACAAAGACAATTCCAAAATACCTGTATATAATTTAAAACCAATCTGAAACAATACATTAACTTTACAAAGGTAGATTATTCTGCTATATAAAGCATTCGCAAAACCACGCATTCTACTCCAGCATAATTGCACAAGATATGTAGGAAAATATCACTTTCTTAGAAATTATAAAACATAAAAATGCAGTGAGTTTAGAAAGGGGACAGATGTGATAACGCAGACATGTCAATAGGGGTAGAACATTAACAGTTCTTCGTTTCAATAAAGACTTCCTTATTGGATGGATCCTATCAAACTTTTAAGTTTTTATATTAAAGATTGGGAATTGGGCAAAAAAAGGGTTTTCCCAAAACTGAAATTTATCACAAGGTCTGGCTGCTGGGGGCCTCAACTCCAGGTCCTCCACTGATTGCTGGAACAGGGGTAATGAAGCCTGGTTCATGTAGAGAGGAGGAGCTTAAATTAAACTGTGGTCGAATATGTGTCCTGCTTTCAATGTGGGCTCTGCTCAGCCAAAATGGACTTTGTAAACATTTTAGGATGCAGTGAAGTGCTTTACATCTGTTGAGAAGTTTCAAATATCAAGGAGGCGTTTCTCCCACCCTGACACCAAGGCAGATTATTTAATGGGTGTTACTGCACCCAATAAAAGAAGATTTACTAATATATCAGGGCACGTACCACTGTGTAACGGTAACAAATTCCCAAGGTGTTACTTATATACTGTTAAAAAAAAAAAATAGAGAGGATTTATGAAAAGTGTCTAAAAAACTGTTTTTGTTGCCCAAAAACAACCAATCGAAATGCACCTTGCTTTTTCCAAAACCAAGAGTACTGGAAGAAATGAAAGCTGCGTTGTGATTTTTTTTACTGTGCTACACCGACAGTTTTTCTTATCGACAGTTTCATCAGTCTGCCCAGACATGAAGAAATAGTGGGACATATTGACTAATACTATTGTTAGCGCTGTATGAAAGGCTTTGCAACAGAAAAGTGGATTGTTTTTAGTTATTTTGACAGTAGAGTAGGATTTGTGACACATTTATGAAGTGTTTGTGACTTTCTTTTTTGATTTACTAAGGGGGGGGGGGGGGCAGACATTTTCTGGGTGCAGTTACTTTTTAGCCAAATGTATCAAATGTGACTTTTTTATATGACACAAAAAATATAAATAAAAATACTGCAATTGTACTCCAGTCCCCTAAGGGAGTAAAAACAGTGCCTTAATAATAAATAACATTAAACTTAAAAAATCACAGGGTAATTTGTGCCACAAATTTAACTGGCATGTTACATTTGGTAAATTTGTTGAAGAAAAAGGCTTAAAAAAGATGCTCTAATAAAAGTGACTTCAAATGTTACCCTCATAATACATTTCCCCCTTTTTTAGACTAGACAGTATAAAAATGTGCCATATTTATCACAGTGGCAGATGTTGGATAATAAACATGGTGCACTCTTGGACTGTCTAGTTGGCTTACTTTATGCCAAAATCATTTACCAAAATGTTGGCGCACACTTTAAGCCACACCCCTTTCTAGTAGGACACACCCTTTTTATACTAAACCATGCCCCCTCATTGGAAGGTGAAAAAGTATCCACTTACTTGTTACAAAGCAAGTAGGCCTGTTTTTATGCAAATTATGCTATAATTCTGGTGCCATCTACTCAGATCAGTTAGTGATTATGTAGCCAGAGTATGCTCATTCATAGATTACCTGTTCTGTATCTCTGGCATTTCTCTGGATCCACTTGGCTACACTCCATTTTATAATGTGGTTCAAAAATAATATTATACAAATCCAATAACATTTTAATAACTTTATATTTAACCTTTACAGTCTGTAACTTTTTATCCAGAGTCACTTACTAAGTTATAGTAGCTTAAACTCGGGTGGAATATCTGCAGCAATATTTATCCACACAACATATAAAAAGGAATAATGGTATAGAAAAAACCCACAGTCTCGCTTTACATTAGGGCTAAAGGCTACTCACAATTTATGAACAAAATCAACATTTCCAAAGAATGGTCATCAATACCCTGACCCATCTAAAGCGCTGTCCAACAATTCTCAAAGCTCAACTCACCTGCAAAAGGTCCCTCCCGTTCTAGAACTGCCGTCAAGTCCCTTAAGGCTCCTGGTCCCTTTTGGACTGAAAGTGATGACGTTACGTCGTTCGTTCACATGACTACTCATTCAATCACTGGTCTTAGAGGTCACATTTGCATGAACGCAACACGACTGCTGAGGCGAGTGACTTGCTAAATGGTCACATGAATGAGGGATATGACATCATAATTTCGGAGAGACGCAGAGCTGCAATGGAGGGACCTATTGTAGGTGAGATAAGGTTTTTTTTTTATTTCTTTATGAGCCTGTCTGCTATGTTAACCCTAATACTGTATCTGAAATTGGGCTTTCTAATCCAGACAACCCCTAAAATCTAATTGGTCACAGAAATGTTACTGTGAGCTTTTTTAAAGAGAATATGTTTCAATGAAATGCAGTGCAATCTGCAGGCAGCATGTGATAGAGCAGGAGATGCTGGGGAAAAGATTCAGTAAAACTTGTAATTTATTCATTTAGATTCCTGCTTATTCTGGTCTTTGAAGTCAAGGAGGCGTTCCTATCAGTGATTGACAGCCTTCCCTCTATGACTGTGCATACTGAGATAGCTGTCAATCACTGATAGGACCGCCTTCTTGACTAACGCCCAGAATGAGAAGGAATATAAATTAATAAATTCCAAATGTTACTAAATATCTTCCAACAAAGCTATATATCAGTTTGCTCAGTTCCTCCTGCTCTATAACATGCTGCCTGCAGATTACTTTGCATTTTCATAGTGACAGGTTCCCTTTAAAGTGTAAATGTCATTTTTTTTATTTTTGTAATGTCTACAGGAAGTTATCTTGACTATTTTTGTAATATGCTTTAATTACTGAAATTGCATATTTCTATTGGAAAAATAGCTCCAAAGTGTCAAATTTTGAGCCATAGGAACGCTCCTCTGTCTTCTGTTTACATAACACAGTCAATGTTGAGCAAGTCTCCACAGTTATGTAAACAGAATACAGAGGAGCGTTTCTAAGGCTCAAAATGGGCCACTTTAGAGCTATTTTCTAAAAGAAATGTACAATTTCAGTAATTAAACTATATTACAAAAATTGTAAGTATGACTGCCCCTACACATTACAAAAATAAAAAAAAGAATGACAGTTACACTTTAACTGCCAAAACCCCTTGGAAAAAAATAAACAGGTAAAATAAACACAAGCACAAAACTGCATAATCAGCAGTTCTTCAAAAACTATTTTAAAGTGACTCACTTCCTTCATGTGTGGAAGTGACCACAGTAATAAACCCATAGGTCAGCAGAAAATTCATACACAGGTTACAGGGGTCATATACAGCAGCCTACAGCATCTTATAGGCAGTGAAAATACAGGCTGGCACTACATTGACAGAATTTTGTTTGCTGTACATGCTGCTTGCATATTGCAGGTGTCAAATTCCCTTCATAGTAATTACCTAATAATTTCAATTTAAAAAGAGCAATTCTGGGATCAATAAAAATATTAGTACATTTATATAAGGGAGTTACTTAGTATGACGATTGCCTAATATTGTAGTTTAACATCCACTTTCCACCTAAAAATATATATAATGTTTTTGAGGTTTTTTTACCTGTAGTTATACCAGATTATGTGTTAACTTATGGCCGGCATAAGCAATCTATAATCTACAGTAAGCCATTCTGTAATATTAGTGGTTGAATAAATGTGGTTGATAAATCTCATTATACAAAACAATTCTAAATATACAAAACATCTCATACCAATATTATATACTCTAAAGGCCCTAAAGGCTATAAAGCACCTTTTTCTAATAAAATCTATACAAAATCATAACCAGAAAAGAAAGCTTGCTAAAAGCCAGCAATATTATTAGAGTTAGTAGGATTTACATTGAGTGCAAAAAAGTGTGATGCGCAAAACAGTAGGCAAGCCAATAATATCAGGCACGTTAATGAAGTCCCGACTCATTTGTCAATCAGTCCGGCTTCTTTAATTTTAGTGTAGAAGAATTTCTCCAGGATATTTGCACATTTAAAGTATTCGCTCTCCGGTGGGTTGTACTCTCTGCAGTTTGTGAAGATTCTCTGTAGATCGGCCATGAATAGCTTCTTTGTTACATAATATCTGTTCTTCACACGTTCACTCATGGTTTTCAGATCTGGTATTCGAGAAAAAAACATTGGATGGTGGTTGTGTCTTTAAACAGATACGATAAGTGCTTCAAATAATACAATTCATTACATTAACTGAAAGGAGGAAGCGGCTGCCACAGTTCTAATAAATGCCACAGTCTTATGAGCTGACTGGCCCTCTAAGAAGCATCTTTGTATGAAACTGGCTGACCTGTTACATGTGCGCTTGGCAGCTGAAGGCATCTGTGTCCCATGTTCATATGTAGCTGCATTGCTGAGAAAAATGATGTTTTAATATATACAAAGGGGCCTCTAGGAGCAACAGGGGCGGTGCTGTTACACATAGAGGCTCTCTCTGTACCGCAGCCTCTGCACTTTGATTCACAGGCCAAGTAGTGTAAATGTGATCACGCCTGGTCCTGCCAAAGTGCAGAGCCTCTAGGTGTACCAGCCACGCCCCACTGCTCCTAGAGGCTCATTTGCATATATGATACTATTTCATTTTTCTGGTTTCTACACTGCTTACAATTTTTATTAACTTATTTTTAGATTTAAAAGTGATCCCTGCAGCAGCGCAAAGGCAGGCAGAGGTACCACACAAGACTTAAGTGAAGTGATTCTTTGTTGTGTCCTATGCCTCATTCCCAACCGCTCCAATAGCTAGTGCCACCTCCTGTTCCTCTTCTGCACATTTGGGACAGTAGGAGAAAAAAGCAGCAATGAGGCAGCACATCAGTCAGCATGGACCACGGGGCCACCTCCAGTACACATCTCTGCTCCTGAGCCTCTTCTTCCATTCTTATAAACACCAACAAGCACACTACCTCTTGAGCCTCTTCTTCCAAATTTGGGGCTTCGATAGGTGGGTCCCCCATGGAATCTGTGAATAGGGGGTTTGAATGGATCGGTAGGTATTGTGCTTGTTGGTGGATCAGGTCCATGGAATAGAGTGTTAGAGTTGTGCTATCCAACTAAGAAATACCACCGTACAGCGCCATATTAATCCCAGCAATATCAAAGTGTCAAACACCACAATGCAGCACAACATGTCTACCTAGTACTGCCACATATCACAATGCAGCACAAAATTTGTCCAATGTAGCAGTACCACATACTACAATAAGTCTAGCTGTCCCTCTGTGGTAGCCAGCACTGGCTTCCACGGTCTGTCCTCCCTCTCCAAATTTGGGGCTTCGATAGGTGGGTCCCCCATGGAATCTGTGAATAGGGGGTTTGAATGGATCGGTAGGTAGTGTGCTTGTTGGTGGATCAGGTCCATGGAATAGAGTGTTGGACTGATATGCTCGCTGTTTCTCCATTCAAACGGGCGACTCGGGGATGCTGTGGATACACTGTTTGTGGGATAACCGGTTTAAAAGTTTGTCATCTGGAGTGATGTGGTTAGCATGATCAGTGGGGATTCGAATCTCTCCTGAGAATGAAGGGGGCTCAGCACGGATTTAGGGATCTAACAATATGCTCCAAATTTGGGGCTTCGATAGGTGGGTCCCCCATGGAATCTGTGAATAGGGGGTTTGAATGGATCGGTAGGTAGTGTGCTTGTTGGTGGATCAGGTCCATGGAATAGAGTGTTGGACTGATATGCTCGCTGTTTCTCCATTCAAACTTTTAAACCGGTTATCCCACAAACAGTGTATCCACAGCATCCCCGAGTCGCCCGTTTGAATGGAGAAACAGCGAGCATATCAGTCCAACACTCTATTCCATGGACCTGATCCACCAACAAGCACACTACCTACCGATCCATTCAAACCCCCTATTCACAGATTCCATGGGGGACCCACCTATCGAAGCCCCAAATTTGGAGAGGGAGGACAGACCGTGGAAGCCAGTGCTGGCTACCACAGAGGGACAGCTAGACTTATTGTAGTATGTGGTACTGCTACATTGGACAAATTTTGTGCTGCATTGTGATATGTGGCAGTACTAGGTAGACATGTTGTGCTGCATTGTGGTGTTTGACACTTTGATATTGCTGGGATTAATATGGCGCTGTACGGTGGTATTTCTTAGTTGGATAGCACAACCATGAATTGGTTTGAGAGGTCCAAGTGCAGAAAGTCTGAAGAACCCTGGTATAAAGTGATGGAGCATATTGTTAGATCCCTAAATCCGTGCTGAGCCCCCTTCATTCTCAGGAGAGATTCGAATCCCCACTGATCATGCTAACCACATCACTCCAGATGACAAACTTTTAAACCGGTTATCCCACAAACAGTGTATCCACAGCATCCCCGAGTCGCCCGTTTGAATGGAGAAACAGCGAGCATATCAGTCCAACACTCTATTCCATGGACCTGATCCACCAACAAGCACACTACCTACCGATCCATTCAAACCCCCTATTTACAGATTCCATGGGGGACCCACCTATCAAAGCCCCAGTGATCATACATTTATCACCTATCCTGTGTATATACATACAGTTCATAGAATAACCCCTTTAACACTGAGGAGAGGCACTAACAGAATTCAGCTAGGACAGGAGGTGCAGCGTGCACTGCTCCTAGGAACCTGGGGTGATATAAACTATATTTTAGCAGGATTAAAAATATATTGTTTTCTATAATTATTCAAGGAAAAAAGCAGAGCTTTTTATTGTATGGTAATTTATACAAAATGGAGGGTTTACATGGGTTATTCATCTTCAAAGTACAAGGTATTAATCCCCTGATTTATGAAAGCATCTATTCTCTGGTTTATACATAGCCAGAACATCAGACCTGGCCCCAGCATCAGAAGTGAACATACTGGATGTTTTCTGCCATACAACTAAACACTGGTAGTAGTGCCCATACATGTATACATACGTATTAATAAGATATACCAAGGAGGGTCTGCCGGGCTGGATATATTTGGATATCCTCGTGCCCCTTTCTCCAGTATTATTTATAGAAATAGCAGTAAAAAAAAACTTTTAGCTGAGACAAACACAAATGTCAATGGAGAATGAGCAGATGTACTTTACCCTCGAATGTCTGTGGCTGTTACAGTGGAGGAAATAAGTATTTGATCCCCCACTGACTTTTAAAGTTTTAATACTAAAAAATAAATGAAACGTCTCAATTTTATGCCAGCTTTATTTTAACAGTGCCACATAGAATATCAAAAGAAAAAGGGAGAAAATTATATGAAATGAGAAATAAAAAATAATTTTCATTTCTTTGAGGGGAATAAGTATTTGATCCCCTAGGAAAACATCATTTAATACTTGGTGGCAAAACCCTTGTTGGCAAGCACAGCAGTCAGATGTTTCTTATAGTTTTTTATAAGGTTTGCACACACTTCAGGAGTAATTTTGGCCCACTCCTCTCTGCAAATCATCTCCATATCCTTAAGGTTATTAGGCATGCATTTGGAAACGTGAAGCTTCAGCTCTCTCCATAGATTTTCGATGGGATTGAGGTCAGGAGACTGGCTAGGCCATTCCATGACCTTGATATGCTTCTTATGGAGCCACTCCTTTGTTTCCTTGGGTGTATGTTTTGGGTCGTTGTCGTGCTGAAAGACCCATCCATGACCCATTTTCAGTGCCCTGGCGGAGGCAAGGAGGTTGTCACCCAGGATTTTGCGATACATGGCCCAGTTCATCTTCCTGTCAATGCGGTGAAGTTGGCCTGTGCCCTTAGAAGAAAAACACCCCCAAAACATAATACTTCCACCATCATGCTTGATGGTGGGGATGGTATTCTCAGGGTCATATTCTGTATTTGTCTTCCTCCAAACACGTCGAGTTGAGTTGAGGCCAAAGAGCTCAATTTTGGTCTCATCTGACCACAGCACCTTCTCCCAGTCTCTCTCGGAGTCATTAATATGTTCATATTAATATGTATCTTCTTGAGCAGAGGAACCTTGCGTGCACTGCAGGATTTTAAACCATTACGTCTCAGTGTATTACCAATGGTTTTTTTGGAGACTGTGGTCCCAGCTGCCTTGAGATCATTACTCAGCTCCTCCCGTGTAGTTCTTGGCTGATTTTTAGCCTTTTTCATGATCAATGAGACTCCATGAGGTGATATCTTGCATGGAGCTCCAGGCCTGGGTCGATTGACAGTAATGTTGTACTTCTTCCACTTCCGAATAATTGCACCAACAGTTGTCACCTTCTCATCCAGCTTCTTACTTATGGCTTTGTAGCCCATTACAGCCTTGTGTAGGTCAACAATTTTGTCCCTGACATCTTTAGACAGCTCTTTAGTCTTGCCCATGGTGGAGATGTTGGAGTGTCACTGAGACTGTTGGCAGGTGGCCTTTTATACAGGTGACAATTTGGGACAGGTGTCTCTCATCCAGGTAACGACTTCACTGTGATTAGGGTGTGTCAGTGGTCTGTGGGAGCCAACATTAGTCATGGTTTTACTAATACTTATTTCCCTCAAAGAAATGCAAATTATTTTTTATTTCTCATTTCATGTAATTTTCTTAGTTTTTCTTTTGATATTCTATGTGGGACTGTTAAAATAAAGCTGGCATAAAATTATGAGACGCTTCATTTATTTTTTAGTATTAAAACTTTAAAAGTCAGTGGGGGATCAAATACTTATTTCCTCCACTGTATATGATATAGGGTTAATCTCCCATTCAGCCTACAGGTGTTAGGACCCACTGCAGTACATGGCCTAGGTTAAAAGAGCACATCTACTAAATCTTAAGGCTAGTTTCACATCTGTGACTGGGTGATCTGGCCGGCAGTGCCAGCTGAGAATGCTGGGAAACGAACGATTCTCTGCATATTTGCAGGGTAGCGGTCAGATCTCTGCTGGACCCCATTATAGTCAATGTGGTCCGGTGGACAGGCAGCTGTACATGGCAATGCTGGATCCAGAGGACATCGGCAGGCTGTTTCCTACTGGAACAACCTGCTGGTGCCTCTTCCGCGGATATAAAACTAGCGTTTCTATGCAAAACCTACAGTGTAATATGATTTGTGGGAAGGCAGAAGTTGTACTTATTAGGAAGGTTGTAGAAGTTACTTGTGATTTACTTTCTTCAGTAGAGAATGAATAAAAAAAGTTAATGGCATTACCCATGGGGAACCTTATGACTTCATAGTATCCTGGTGCCTCAGTTCTTTTCACAGGCTCCATGAAAGGCCATGCACTTTGATGACTCTGAAATAAAGAAATGAATAATATTTAGTTCAAAGTGACCCTGTTAGGTGATTTCTGCTGCCCTACCTGACAGCGGGATATGACAGTGAATCAGAGCTCTGTGATGTATAGGTTTATATGGTCTGGTGCAGGATTTCTGAAAAAAGCAGAGTAAATCCTGCCAGGACTCCTAGAAGAGACAGTCAGAGTCCTGATTACCCTCCCTGTACAGGAAAATTGACAGCTCTCGCTGTATCAGTGTGTGTACACAGAGGGCTGTCAATCATCATGTGTGGGTGGGGTAATAAGGACTCTTACTGTCTCTCCTAGAAGTCCTGTCAAAAGTTACCCTGCTTTTTATTCATAAGTCCTGCCCAAAATCATACAAACCTGTATATCACAGAACATAGCTTCTCTCTTTCCATTACCTACTCTTAAATAGTGCGGCAGAAATCAGTAACAGCTTCGCTTTCAGTAGTATAATGAAAAGATAAAAAATGTAAACTGTTATGCCAGTATTTACAGATTAAAGGGGTTACGCAGGCTATATATATTGATGACCTATTGTCAGGATAGATCATCAATACCTGATCGGTGGGGGTCCAAGACCCGGCACCCCCGCCGATTAGCTGTTTGAAGATGAGGTGGCGCTCCATGATAGCACTGCTTCCTCTTCATTACACTATGCGTTGTCTCCTCTGGACCAGTAGGGTAATGTAATTACAAGTACTCACTCCATTCAAATCAATGGAGAGAGTACTTATTACACTGCACCACCGAAACTTCTGAGACGACAGGAAGTAGGAAGTGGCACTCGTATGGAGCACCGCTTCATCTTCAAACAGCTGATCAGCGAGGGTGCCGGGTGTTGGACCCCCACCAATCAGGTATTGATTACCTATCCTGACAATAGGTTATCAATATATATGGCCTGCACAACCTCTTCAATGGTATATTCACGTGCAGCAGATTTGTTGCAGATATCTTCTGTGACTGAAATTCAGTTCTACTCATCTGAATTTCCCAGAAACTACTGAGATAAATCTGTCCCATATGAATTTGCCCTTAATCGCATTTTCTGTTATCCATTGTTACATAGCTGTGGCAGCCAACTGCTGGCTGCAGTGGGTACAACCCTGAGTTTAAAAGGTATGTAATGTATATCACATTTTTTTACAGTAATTGTAATGTTTACAGGATGGAAAAATCACTTAAATTAAATCCATCAAAAAATAAATTGGATTTGCATCCACCAGATCCTTATTACTTGTATGGAGTGACGTCATCATGTTGATTAGGCATGAATACTCCCTTTGTTAGATACTACTGGATACAAGAGTGGGACTGTATAAATTGCAGCTTGGAATGTGGGAAAGGATCAATGAAAATCAAGGCCAATGTTCTCAAATCTGTGGCTGTCCAACTGTGGCAAAACTACAACTCCCATCATGCGCTGACATGCTGTGGCTATCAGGGTACGATAGAAGTTGTAGTTTTGCAACAGTTGGAGAGCCACATGTTGGAGGTCACTGATCTAGGCAAAGATTCGATTTTCCATTTTTCCTGGAATTATGAGATAGATGACTACTACTACTACTACATGCATGGTGAGATCAGTAATATAACACTTCATTGAGTGAGATAGGGCAGGAAATTGGTTGTATCAGCTGAAGAAGAAATACAAGTACATGTGCACTCACCTTCACCTGCTGCAGAATATTTTTCAGTGTATTGTACAGCTGATCTGCATCCTTTGGCTCTTTACTTGAAATAAAAAAATATAAACAAATATTTAAAAAAAAAACAAGTAAAAATAGGGACACTATTACATTTGTGCAGTGATGCTCAACCTGCGGTCCTCCCGCTGTTGCCAAACTACAGCTCCCAGCATGGCCTACAGCAGGGCATGATGTGAGTAGTTTTACAACAGCTGGAGAGCCGCATGTTGGGCATTCCTGCACTAGTGCATCCTAGCTGTGGTGACCACACTGTTGTCACCATTAACTGTCCCTGCACTGTTTTTTCAGTCGCAGCCTGGCAGCTATCAGTACATGTGGCTCGGCTTCATGCGTAACATCTCCTTTAGGGCTTATTCACATCGTCGTATTTGTAGTCCGCATCAGATCCGCATTTTGTGGACCCATTCATTTATAATCATAAAAATTTATAATTCATAAATGAATGGGTCCGCAAAAAAAATGGACAGCACACCAAGCGCTTTCCACAAAAAAAAATAGATTACGTCCTGTTCTTGTCCACTTTGCAAAATACATACGGTTGTGTGAATGCACCCTTAAAGGGATTCTGTCAGCAGGATATTGGGTATAGAGATAATTACATCTCTACCGGCCTTACTGCTGTGATTGTAAATATGTAAGTGTAATTGTTATTAGGGCAGTAGTTTACATAAAAAAGCGTTTTTATTAACATGTGAAATACCTGGATAAGGAGCCCAAGGGGAGGTCCTGCGAGCTGTTGGAGCCCGGGCACGCCGCAGATTTCGGAGCCCAGCACCGCCCTCCAGCTAATTATGCATGCCCCTTCAGAGATGTCTTCTCCCCCGGCTGCGGCACAGACTCTTGTATGCACGGCGCATGCGCGAGATGCGCCGCAGCCGGGGGAGAAGACAGAGCTGAAGGGGCGTGCATAATTAGCTGGAGGGCGGTGCTGGGCTCCGAAATCTGCGGCGTGCCCGGGCTCCAACAGCTCGCAGGACCTCCCCTTGGGCTCCTTATCCAGGTATTTCACATGTTAATAAAAACGCTTTTTTATGTAAACTACTGCCCTAATAACAATTACACTTACATATTTACAATCACAGCAGTAAGGCCGGTAGAGATGTAATTATCTCTATACCCAATATCCTGCTGACAGAATCCCTTTAAGCTAGCACTTCCACAAAAAATTGTAATTCTCTGACCTGTTAGAAAGGTACATAATGTATTCTCTAGTAAATGTAATCTTCTCATCAGTGACTGTATCTGTGAGCTATCCCTTCCCTTCTGATCATCAGCTGTGTCATGTGACCAACTCTCTGACCTCCAACTGACACAGGACAGGAAGTCAGTAACTTCTCTATTCATTTCTATGAGAGGCTTCCATAGGAATACATAGAAACACCGACTTCCTGTCTGCACATAAGATGCGGTGTCAGTTGGTGAGTCTGATTGCTAGTCACATGACACAGCTGAGAAGCATAAGGGAGGGGATAACTCACAAATACAGTCACTGGTAAGAAGATTACATTCACTACAGATTACATCATGTACCTTTCTAACAGGTCAGAGAATGACATTTTTTGTGGGAGTTCTTCTTTAAGCTGAATTAAGTCTGTTTATTTCAAATTCGAAATGTTTGGTACTTTATTAGATTAGCAGTAATGTAAAGGCTATGGACAGCTTGGGGGGAAAAAAATAATATTTCCAGTTAATCTTTATTAATTTTCAACATTTTTGTCTTCTAGTTTTCACTGATCTACGTACTGTTCTTTCTACACTGCATTAAAATCCATGAAAGAGCTGCTCTAAGGGCTCAATCTGCAGTACTATCTATCTGTACTTTCGTAATAGCTCATGAACACTCATTCAAGCTAAATTCTTATCAAACTAATATACCAGCTTAACTGAGTGTTGAAAAATGTAATTAAGACCAATTGGTGCCCATAACCTTTAAAGAGGTTAGGCCATGAGTGATGTAGAAAAGGGAAATCCAACATCATATAGCACATGGCACGCCCTTTTTAACAAAGCCAGAACCAGCCCTGTACTTCACCAGAGCTCACCCCATTCATTGCTCTAGTTGCTCTGCTAGATTCTATTCACGCTGGCAGCTCAGGGGATGTGTCCTTTCTAGTGCAAACCTCTTCATGTAACTGTCACAGCCTATAACATGAACATGTGCTTTCAGTAGGTGGATGTGAATATTACTATAAGGGTAAATGCACACGATCAGGATTTATCTTCGGACAATCCGCACTGAAATCCGCAGGTGTTCTCAGTGAAATTCGTGCGTTAAATCCGCACCAATTGGTGCAGATTTGCGTGCGGATTTTTTTTTCAAGTGAATGGAGAAAATCCTCATGAAATCCGGACAGGAAAAATAAAATAAATTGACATGCTGCGGATTGTAAAATCCGCACCGCAGGTCAAAATCCGCACTAAAAAAATCCGCATCATGTGCATTGAGAATTTCAAATTGTCATAGAATATAATGTACATGACCTACGGACCGGATTTTCCGCACGCAAATCCGCACGTAAAATCCGCACGTAATCCTGATCGTGTGCATTCACCCTAAAGCTCAACCACCAGGTGGCAGTGTTGTAATGAAGTAAGGTGAATATCTCATAACTGGAGTATTTTTGTAACAGAAAGCAAATTATAAAAGTAACTAGTGTTTAATGCTGAATTATATTTGAATAACATTTAATGTTGGCACAACCCATTTCAGTAAGGCTGCCTGTACACGTGCAGATTTTGGTAAGATTGGTTCAGTTTTTTGATGCAGTGTTTGAAGTCAAAACCAGGAATGGATTAAAAAATAAAGAGAAGGCGTAATATATGTGCTCTATACTTAAAGGGCATCTGTCAGCAGATTTGTACCTATGAAACTGGCTGACCTCTTGCATGTACGTTTGGCAGCTGAAGGCATCTGTGTTGGTCCCATGTTCATATGTGCCTGCATTGCTGGGAAAAATGAAGTTTTAATATATGCAAATGGGCCTCTAGGAGCAATGGGGGAGTTGCCATTACACCTCGAGGCTCTGCTCACTGCCTGGCCCTGTCAATTAAAGTGCAGGGGGCGCAGCAGTTGAAGAGAGAGCAGAACCTCTAGGTGTAAGGGCAACGCCCTCATTGCTCCTAGAGGCTCATTTGCATATATTAAAACTTTTCTCGGCAATGCGGGCACATATGAACATGGGGCCAACACAGATGCCTTCAGCTGCAGAGTTGAACAAAGCGAGCTTCGGATGCTTAATCCGAACTCTCTTCGCTCAAAACTTCGAAATAGTACTGTACAGAGATTCGTCTCCGAACAGTATTAGAATGTATGGGCTCCAATGAGCCAAAGTTAGTTATTCTCGAAGTCACACGCGACTTCATGAATAACTACCATATTTTTCGCTTTATAAGATGCACTTTTTCCCCCCAAAAGTAGGGGGAAATGGCCGTGCGTGTTATAAAGCTGGGGCCGGCGCTGCACTGTTCTGAACCCGTTTACAGCATCAGGACATAGTGCGCGCACTATGACCTGACGCTACACTCAGACGGAGACAGCAGCGCCAGCCGGAGAAGGCAGAGGAGCGCAACTTGCCGGAGATGAAGAGGAGCCGCAGCGCAGGAGAGGTAAGCTGAGTTTTTTGTTTTAGTCTGATAGGGGTCTGAAAGGGCTGATGGGGGTCTAAAAACGGCTGATCTGAGGTTTGATGGGGTCTGAAAGGGCTGATCTGAGGTCTGATCTGAGGTCTGATGGGGTCTGAAAGGGCTGATCTGAGGTCTGATGGAGGTCTGAAAGGGCTGATGGGGGTCTGAAAGAGTTGATCTGAGGTCTGATGGGGGTGTGACATGAAGGGTTGATAGGAGTCTGACATGGAGCGCTGATATGGGAGTGTGATGTCATGTCATGATATTTATGGGGGTCTGATATGAGGATCTGATGAAAAATATTTTTTTCTTATTTTCCTACTCTAAAATCTGGGGTGCGTCTTATCGTCAGGTGCGTCTTATAAAGCGAAAAATACGGTAACTTTGGCTCATCAGAAGCCAAACATTCTAATACTTTATAGAGACAAATCTCTGTACAGTATTATTACGAAGTTTTGAATGAAGCGACTAAAGATTTAGCATCCAAAGCTTGCTTCGCTCGACTATTCAGCTGCTAAGCGCACATGCAGCAGGTCAGCCAGTCTCATAAGTACAAGTCTGCTGACAGATGCCCTTTTATCTCTCTTTATGATCCACTCTTACTTTGGACATGTACATCCTGTAAAGTCGTACAGGAGAACAATGAATTCTATTATATTATTACGATTTTATTACTTCAGTACTCTTGAAAACTAAGAAACATGTATAGTCAAATAAGACTTATGTGCTACCCACATAACAGGCAATGAACAGCTTTATAGCCAAACTGTATAAAAAGAGACATACTGCAATGATATCATTACACATAAAATATAACTGAAATCTCATCTACCTTCTATCTTTTATGCTTGGCTTCCATCCCGTCTCTCCTGTAAGAGAATACAATAAAAATGACACCCCACAACCACATTTACATGGTGACTGATATTTAACCTCAGCAATGTTCCTGAATGTTACAGCTAATATATAATCATCTGTACAGAAGCGAAGCAAAATACTATAATGACATACTATCACTGTGCAAAAACATTTATCAGCAGTCACATCAGCTGGATTTACAGAACTGATTCCCAATTATCCATTCATTCTGGATTCTGGGGCCACGTCCAATATCGTATACACATAATGGTATATATGGCTAGGTATGATGATTGAGCTCTTAATAACAAATTTTATGCTGAATTGCCAACACCGAGGTGAGGATTCAGCTCCATCAATGAAAATCAAAAATGTCAGATGGCAGAATAAAGAAAGATAGATGTCTCAATTTGTCTCAATATCCTAGTCATATGGCGTACAACTATGAGAGGAGCTGCCATGGAGGTGAAGTATGCTGGGCCTGTGTGGACTACTTACAGCATGGGAGGGAGTAAATTACACTGAAGGACCCAATGGTATCAGCCTTCCAAGCAGACACCATGATCTCTGTTGTGTCATTGGTGTGGGTAAATCTGGAGGATGGTGGTGGGTCATAAGACGACCCTGTTTTAGCCACCAGAAAACGTAGATACTCCCAGGTCAATCTTTACCCTTGAAAAGCTGAAGCACTAGATTCCACAGTGGTCTGAGGCAGAGGATTTCTATCCTGATTCCTGTTTGGCGTAAAGAGACTATATACCTGATGTGGTGCCTGGCATCTCAGTGCTGAGGCCAATGATTGGATACAGTCACATTCCCTACATTAAGAAAAATTTAAACGGTCATTCCAGTTATCCCTATCCATAAGATACGTGACTATTAGACTGCTGGCTCTCGAGAATGTGCCCTGTATCCTGAAATGAATGGCGCTACATGGCGAGTATGCACACTGCTGCTCCACTCATCTCTATGTGACTGCCAGAGGTAGAGGTGGTGATTGGCTATTTCCGTCAGTCCAGCAGAAATGAATGTGGCTGCACTGCACATGCTCAACCTGCCGCTCCGTTATGGGGTACAAGACTGCCGTTCTTGTGATCGGTGAGGGTGCCTGCAGTCCTACCCTCGACGATCTAATAGTTATCCCCTATCTTATGGAAAGGAAATAGGGATGCAAGGACTGCTTTATAACAGGGGTAGATTTGATTTTGTCTCTTGTGATTTGTGAGGTCAACATGTGGCAAATTTATGAAGAGCTGCCCAACTTTTAAAAAATGTGGCGCAAATCACATCATCTACCTCCTTCACTTTGGCTTGTGTAAAAAAATTATTTGAGCATTATTGGTAAAACACTGGGTAACACTGACATGGAAAAGGACCTAGGAATTTTAGTGAACTGCAAACTAAGCTGCAGAAACCGGTGTCAGACAGCTGCTGCCAAGGCCAATAAGATAATGGGTTGCATCAAAAGATGCATAGATGCCCGTGATGAGAACATAGTCCTGCCACTTTACAAATCACTAGTCAGACCACACATGAAGTACTGTGTACAGTTCTGGGCTCCTGTGAACAAGGCAGACATAGCAGAGCTGGAGAGGGTTCAGAGGAGGGCAACTAAAGTAATAACTGGAATGGGTGGACTACAGTACCCAGAAAGATTATCAAAATTAGGGTTATTTACTTTAGAAGAAAGACGACTGAGGGGAGATCTAATAACTATGTATAAATATATCAGAGGTCAGTACAGAGATCTCTCCCATGATCTATTTATCCCCAGGACTGCGACTGTGACGAGGGGACATCCTCTGCATCTGGAGGAAAGAAGGTTTGTACACAAACATAGAAGAGGATTCTTTACGGTAAGAGCAGTGAGACTATGGAACTCTCTGCCTGAGGAGGTGGTGATGGTAAGTTCACTAAAAGAGTTCAAGAGGGGCCTGGATGTATTTCTGGAGGGTATTACAGGTTATAGTTACTAGAGAGGGGTCGTTGATCCAGGGAGTTATTCTGATTGACTGACTGGAGTCAGTCCTCTGCATACACTTGTAGGAAAACAGGCCAAACTGGATGGACAGATGTCTTTTTTCGGCCTTGTAAACTATGTTACTATGTTGCTCAGTTTGTTGCATAAGCCCCATTGTGAATAGAAAATGTATTATCCAAAAAAGTGCAAATACAAATATAAAGTACATCGCTAAAAATGAAATACGTACGGATTCCAGGGATACTTTCAATTGGTATTTGTCGCACCCCTTCTTTAAAGCATGACAAGCCGGGGTACACCTTCCTTATCTGAGCTTGTTTCCTTTCAATCATTTTTTTGATAATCTGTAATACCATTTATTTCTGTTTAGTCATCAAGAATTATAACACATCATTTAACGAACATTGCAACTTAAAGAGATTTTGTGGTTAAAGATATTGATGACCTATAATTTAGACAGGTCATCATTATCAGATCAGTTGTGGTCCAACACCAGGCGCCCCCATGATCAGCTGCTCACAGCTGCCACCAGCTTACACAGAGAGCAGTCCTCTGTTTAGTGGCTTTGCTGGATTAGTGCGGCCAAGCTCCACAACTCAAGAATCAAAATGTTAATGTCACATTAAAGGGGTTTTATCCTCTCCCTTTAAATGCTATTTAGGGATGAGTGAATCGATTCCCATAAAACTTTATTTGAGTACTCTACGGCAGCGGTCCCCAACCACCGGGCCCTGAAGTGATGTCTGCCGGGCCGCGGCCGTAGCAGGGGACAAGGAGATAAGCGCTTCCATTGTGGAAGCGCTCATCTCCATAGTCATCTGTATCGCCGTCCTGAGGACGGCGATACAGATGCCTGTGCTGCGGTGGGGCAGGGGAGGGAGAGGCGTCTCCCCTGCCCGTTCCTCTGATAGGCTGCAGGCCTAGTGCCTGTAGCCTATCAGAGGCCAGCTCAGGCGGTGCGATGACGTCATCGCGCCGCCTGAGCCGTGCAGAGCGGGACACAGGCTGGAGGAGGCCTGCATCGCAGTGCTGCCAGGCTGATGGAGGTAAGTATAAGTGTTTGTTTTTTTATTGTACAAAACTGAAGGAGAGGAGCACTATGGGCACTATAACTACCGTGTGGGGGGCACTATAACTACTGTGTGGGGCCTTGGGCACTAATTGGGGGCACTATGGGCACTATAACTACTGTGTGGGGGCACTATGGGCACTATAACTACTGTGTGGGGGGCACTATGGGCACTATAACTACTGTGTGGGGGCACTATGGGCACTATAACTACTGTGTGGGGCACTATGGCACTATAACTACTGTGGGGCACTATGCTACTATAACTACTGTGTGGGGGCACTATGGGCACTATAACTTACTGTGGGGGCACTATGCTACTATAACTACTGTGTGGGGGCACTATGGGCACTATAACTACTGTGTGGGGGCACTATGCTACTATAACTACTGTGTGGGGGCACTATAACTACTGTGTGGGGGCACTATAACTACTGTGTGGGGGCACTATGCTACTATAACTACTGTGTGGGGGCACTATGGGCACTATAACTACTGTGTGGGAGGCACTATGGGCACTATAACTACTGTGTGGGGGGCACTATGCTACTATAACTACTGTGTGGGGGGCACTATGCTGCTATAACTACTGTGTGGGGGCACTATGGGCACTATTACTACTGTGTGGGGGGCACTATGCTGGTATAACTACTGTGTGGGGGCACTATGCTACTATAACTACTGTGTGGGGGGCACTATGCTACTATAACTACTGTGTGGGGGGCACTATGCTGCTATAACTACTGTGTGGGGGCACTATGGGCACTATTACTACTGTGTGGGGGGCACTATGCTGGTATAACTACTGTGTGGGGGCACTATGCTACTATAACTACTGTGTGGGGGCACTATGGGCACTATAACTACTGTGTGGGGGCACTATGCTACTATAACTACTGTGTGGGGGCACTATGGGCACTATAACTACTGTGGGGGCACTGTGGGCACTATAACTACTGTGTGGGGGCACTATGGCACTATAACTACTGTGTGGGGGCACTGTGGGCACTATAACTACTGTGTGGGGGCACTGTGGGCACTATAACTACTGTGTGGGGGCACTATGGCACTATAACTACTGTGTGGGGGCACTATGGCACTATAACTACTGTGTGGGGGCACTGTGGGCACTATAACTACTGTGTGGGGGCACTGTGGGCACTACAACTACTGTGTGGGGGCACTATGGCACTATAACTACTGTGTGGGGGCACTATGGCACTATAACTACTGTGTGGGGGCACTATGCTACTATAACTACTGTGTGGGGGCACTATGCTGGTATAACTACTGTTTGGGGGCACTAATGGGGAATAACTACTGTGTGGGGGCACTATGCTCCGCCCCCCAACAACCGCAGCGTCCGCCCCCCCCCCCATCCAAACCCCCCCCCGGGCCCTGGGGAAATTGTGTAGCGAGAAACCGGGCCTTGGTGCAAAAAAGGTTGGGGACCACTGCTCTACGGAACAGGCGTTCCATACAGTATTCAAACAAAGTTTTATGCAAATCGACTTTGGATGAAGCATCCAAAGTCGTTTTGCGCACCTCTAGTGCCAATATTACACTTGCTCTGACTCCTCTATAGGAGATTTTTGATGTGTGAACAACGCAGTACAAATTTTATTCCCATCATTAAATCTACATGAGGTTAGCAGCTCTTCCATTTTGACACAGTATAATTTGGTTCCTTTGATAAATCCATAAAACATTTCCCAGACTCTACTGTACTCCAGAGGTTCAGAATTAAAGGACTTTTGCAAGAGTTTTTTTACTGATAACTTGTCCTCTGGATAGGTCATCTGTATCTCACTGCTGGGGGCGCAACACTCATGACCCCGCGATCTGCTGTTTGCGAAGGCTTTGGCGCTCACAGTAGCGCCTCGGCCTTCTCCAGCTTTGCCTAGACCGAGTGATGGTCACATGGCCTGGGCACAGCTCAGCCCCATTGAAGTGATTTGGGCTGAGCTGCAATACCAAGCACAGCTGCTATACAATGTATAGCAATGTATACCTGAGAGAAGGCCATGGTGCTACTGCGAGCCCAAGTGCCTTTGCAAACAGCTGATTGCGGGGGTCATGATTGTTGCATCCTCAGCAATGAGATACTGATGACCTATCCAGAGGTCATCAGTAAAAAGATCTCGGAAAACCCTTTTAAGACCACCAGCAATTTTCAGACATTAATGGTATATGCATAGAACATGCCATAAATATCCGATAGATGTAGATTCCATCTCTGGGACCTGCAGGGACAGAGGTCCCTCAATGCTGTCCAGGTGGCTACATGCCGCCATATCCATACGGAGACTGAATACAGAAGCGGCAGGGACAGCAGAAACAGTGGATGGGTGGATGCCTTCTGTGGCACATGAAATATCTGCCTCTACGTTCTAGAGAAAGTGCAAACGATTAGAAAGCGCCTCTCATAACAATGTCATGTTTAGATTCTCAATTGTGAAAATCTGAAATCTCTCAGGAAGCGGTTAGAAGCTCATATACTGTTTTTCAAATTTGGAAGTTCAATCTCGGAATTCACTGAAATCACTTTCTGGCTTTTCTGAAGTTATTATGACATGTAAAAAGATCACTTTCTGGCAGGGGCGGATTGGCCATAGACCTTACAGGGAAATTTCCTGGTAGGCCGATGTCCAGGGGACTGCCTGGGCCCTCCTCACGGCCGGCCAGTGGAGGTTTTTGGGGATGTATTTTGTGCTGCTGGCAGTATTTTGTGATAGACTTTGGTATTTGGTCTGTTGGGGGCAGTATAATGTGCCACAATATGCTTCTCCTGGCCTGGCCTTCCATCAATTTGGACCCGACTTCAAAATGGGGCCACTTTTAGTATTTTTTCCAGGGCGACTTTAATTTACCTTTAATGAAGCTCTTATATTCTATTTATTTAAAAAAATTAAATCTTCAAGATGGAAAAGTGATTTTTTTAAATAATTTTATTTGCACTGCGGAACTTTTTAGGAAAAAAAGGAAAGGCAGGAAGTCCCAAGTAGTGGCGTGCCATCAAGCCTGTACATACAGAAATGGTATATTGATAATGATAATGTAATTAAGCAGAGGTGTACAAATGTAGATGGATTCTTGAAATGTCCAAACTTTTTACATTTGAAGACAGTGATCACAATTTATGGCGCGGCTGCCATAGACTGACATTGCTTTCACAGTTGTTCTTATGTAACTCTTTAATTATCATTTGATCAATGCAGGTATTTGTCTATGAGGTTGAGTATTTAATTTACCAAGCTGAAATGTAATTAACATTTCCCAGGAATTCAATGATTGGATTCATTAATGGGTTCAATTTTACGCTTTGCTGATTTATAATAACATCATGGAAGTCATCTATTCAGTATCACGGATTATTGATTCTGCTGGTAGCTGGTAAAATGTCATTCACTAACAATATTAAGTGTGGCGCCAAAAATATGGTAATCTTTTACTTTTCTTTAATGAGGCGTATTATATACTTGGTTGTATTCAGCCATGCTCCAAAACTCCCTTTTTATTTGAAGGACTGTAGTATTGTTGAACTTAAAGGGTTATTCCCACCTGGCCATTTAAAGGGGTTGTCACATGAAAAATATTCTACATTTTTCGAACCAGCACCTGGATCTGAATACTTTTGTAATTGCACGTAATAAAAAATGTATTATAGCCGCTGAGTTATTCACTGAAATCTATTTATATGGCGCCCCCTGCTGTTTGTTCTTTTCCTTATTTTTCTGTCCACTTCACTGAGGTGGAATCACATGTTCAGTTCCATCCTTCAATACCCACCAGTCCTATCTTCTGTTACAAGCTGTGACAGTTACAGGGAGAGAGCTGCATCAGAAAGGACATGCCCCCTGAGAAAGGACATATCCCCTGAGCTGACAGCTTGAAATAAATCTAGCAGAGCAATTTGAGTAATGAATGTGGAGAGCTCTGGACCCATGTGAGGTACAGGGCTGGTTCCTGCTTTGTTATAAAAAGATTGTCATGTACTATATGATGTCTGATTTTTCACTCTTTACATTAGAGGGGTTATCCAACCCCTATAATGACCCCCCTAAAGTCCGTGCCCCTCATATGGATCATGGCCTGCTATTGTCTTCCCTCCCGTAGTTGGATGTTTTTATCAACGCGACGGGGAGATGCAGCGGCAGCCGAGCATGTATCAGAAGCAATGCGGGTGCCGGGGAGTGGGGTAAGTATAATCCATAGGGGTCCCAGGCATTAGGGGGTCATTATAAGGGTTGAATAACCCCTTTAATCGTGAGATAATCCCTTTTACGCTATATACACTGTATATACTATAAATGACAAGTGTGGATCAAACCTCTGGGACTCAAAACCACCTCGAGAACTGGGACACATCTTGCGGTCACTGCAAATGGAGAGGTGGCGAGCATGTGCAATTTTCTCCACTCACTTCTCTGGGAGTTCCAAAAAATAGCCGAGTAAGTATGCTCAACTATTTTAACAACTCTCATAAAAGCCACTTCAACATTCCTGCAAGGCAATACCCCATTTTCAGCCCTTCCAGGCTAATGATTTATATGGTGACAGATGTCATTTGAGTTAAAAATCACGTATACTGTAAATGATGGTAACTCATATAACCAAACCTGCCCACAAATACTGTACCTCTTTCTGTTTCTTAATAATGACAGAGAATTCAGTGTATGGAATTCTGGGATTTAACTCGCATCCCATTAAAGTGGCTCCTTCATAGTCCTTAATGTATCCAACATACCTTGCTTTAGGTACTTTAATATCTTTAGAAAAGCCCTAAAATGTGGAATGAAAAGTAGAGGAAATTAATTCAAATCATTACCGTTGTCTGTTTTCCAAACTATAACCTAATAGTACAGATGAAACAAATGTATTAAAATGGGCTACAATTTGCACCATATATCGGAAACTTGCTGGTGCAGCCTCCTCCCAGGTAATGCCTCCCAATTTTAGCATATCCTGTGCGCTAAAATTTGCAACTTTTTTTTTTTTTTTTACAATTTTTTGGCATAAAAATGAAGATAAATTCTTTCCAAAGTCTATGATCAAGTGTGTTATACTGAGGCAACTTACAACCTGCGAAAGACTCTATTAGGTCTGGATTTTTTTTTTTGCAAAAGCCACGTCACAGTCACAGCATGTCACGTGGCACATCGCAACACCATTGACAATCATTAGGTGCTATGCCGTACGTGTATCTTGTCGCGCAACACATCCCTAGCCTTAATCTGGTTATCTTGATCTATTTGGGTATTCACATTCAAGGTCTGCCTATAAATGAATATTTTCTAAAAAGGAGTACCCTAAATACTCCATTTTTTACATATTGGTATCAACTGTTCACAGTTTTTATAATGATACCATAAAGTCGGTATGTTCAATAAATTCTCAATAAATATGTTAAATAAATTATTTTCAGTTAGCCATAAAAAGGTATCAACCATTGATGAATCTCATTAATTTTTTTGTCTTCAATAAATTCTCTAGATTCCTTTTAGCCACTAGAAATCTGAAGATCCAGCTATACAGCGCCCAGCTAGGGTGCCAATCTTAATAGTGGCACCACTGGCAGTTTTAATAACAAAATTAGATTCCACATTTATAGGAAACCATCAGCAACTGCCTAAATGTGTATCATAATGAAATGGTTCCATACATGTTTAATTTCATATCCTACACAAGTCTTATCATATGCAATCTATTCCCCTGTTATAGAACAAATGTAAATCAGAAAGTTAAAGGTGTTGTCTGAGTTAAAGGGGTTGTGCCAAGTTATCTCCTATCCACAGTATAGGGCCATGATGGATAACCTCCGTCATTCCAACTGTGGTAAAACTACAACTCCCAAGATGCACACTTGCTTGGCTGTTCTAAGAACTCCACAGAAATTAATATGGCATGCTGGGAGTCGTGGTTTCACCACAGATGGAGTGCCGGAGGTTAGCCATCACTGGTATAGCTGTTAACTAGCTAATCCTTGGGGTCCAACTGCTGGGATCTCCATTGATCACAAGAACGGGGGTCCGGTTTCCCTGTTCTGATGGAGCGGCAGGGTCGGCTGTCTCCAGCGCTCCCATAGAGAATGAATGCAGAGTGAGTACGCATGCACAACCTGCAGCTTCATCAGGACATTGGAGAAAGACCCCGGTTGTTGTGAAAGGTGGGGTCCAGCAGTCGGACCCACAGCAATCAGCAAGTTATCCTATTTCCTATGATAGGCTATAACTATAAACCTAGCACAACCCCTTTAAACGCTATGTCCACCTTTGGGGGCAATTTTTATTGCATTGTACTCATTTTGAGTTAAAAATAATTTTTTCAATTGGCCTTTATTAAACATTTTGAGCCCTTTCTCTGTACAGCATCAAGATTCTCTAGTAGCAACTAGAACTGTGTTACGTCAGGTAGCTCAGCTGGCGGCTCCTTATCGCTGACCTTATACACACTCATTATAACTCAATTCTTATCTTACTGATAAGAATGTGGTTTAGGGCTGTATTACACTGGTATATTGTCCAATCATCGTTAACAAGAGTTCGTAGTAACGTTCGTTAGCGATAACCTGGCTGTGTAATACTGCCACCCGTTCATCGGGAAATCCAGATTTTTAAGCATGTACGTTTGTCGGCGGCAGAACGTACTGTGTAATCACGATCTGCTGCCAGCAAACAACTAATCAGCATGGGGACAAGCTATGGCATAACGGTCACTCCTCTCCATACTGTGGAGGAGATTGCTGCATGTAATAGCAGCGGTCACCTCCGCAGGCGATTGCAGGGAAGGAACGCTTCCCTCCCGACAATTGTCAGCCGCATCGCTAAATGCCTTTAAATGCCCTTAAAGAGGACCTTTCACCGTTCCTGACATTCCTGTTTTAATATCTTCATGCATTCCCCATGTAATAACAATTCTGGAGCATCTATTCTTATGTCTGTATGTTGTGCCATTCCTTTATTATTTGCACTAGACGTTATATGTGAATTGCTATTTGTCTTCAGTAAAGGAACAGAGGGGAGGTGACCAGTTGGGGGTGTGTATCTGCACAGTCTGAACATGGCAGCACTGATTGGATAGAGTCAGACTGTGCAGGTACACACCCCCAACTGGTTACCTCCCCTCTGTTCCCTTACTGAAGGCAAATAGCAATTCATTCATAACTTCTAGTTCAAATAATAAAGGAATGGCACAACATACAGACATAAGAATAGATGTTCCAGAATTGTTAGTATATGGGGAATGCATGAAGCTATTAAAACAGGCATGTCAGGAGAGGTGAAAGGTCCTCTTTAAATAAGTGTTAAGGGTTCTTAGCTGACCACAAACTGAAAGTATGATTCACACAGCTAGACAAACAGTTAACCCTTTGTGACAGAAAGGTTGAATATTTTTAATAAAGACCAATTGAAAAAATTATTTTTAGCTCAAAATTAGTAAAATGCAATCCTAAAAAAAAATTAAAGAGAACCTATCACCGCAAAATGCAGTGCAATCTGAAAGCACCTTGTTATAGAGCAGGAGAAGCCGAGCAGACTGATATATAGTTTTATGGGAAAAGATTCAGAAAAACCTGCAATTTATACATTTATATCTATTTCAGTACAAGAGGGAGGTGTTATCAGTGATTGACAGATATCTCTCTATGCACACTTATTCACACAATGCTATCAATCACTGATAATACCTCCCTCCTGGACCAATAGATCTTCACAGGGCTGCAAAAAAGCATAGATATAAATGTATGAGTTAGGGCTTGTTCACATCGCCGTCATGGATTCCGTTCTGGCTTTCAGTTATAACATCATTATAACAGAAAATAACAGAATCCATAAGACGGAAATCAAAACGGACATCTTTAGAGAAGTTCTGTTTTGATCCGTCATAATAGAAGTCTATAGGCAAGCATAACAGATTCCTCTGGTTCCCCTTATGCTGGACGGAAAACAAAGTTCGGTCGACCGACTGATCCGTTAACACTTAAAAGGTAGATTGTGTTTTTTTTAAAAACTGCAGCAATAAACAATACCTGTTTCTTGAAATAGCCTATTGCATATTCATCGGCATAAGTAAGGAAATTGAGTACATTATGCTTGATGTGATACTCCTTCAAATGGTTCATTAAATGAGTCCCATAGCCCTGATAGATAAAGACAAAATAAAAATTATAAATGATTTCAATGTTGTAGATACAAGGCTTCATGAAATGCTGATTAAATATTTGTGTGGTATATAAATCATCTTTTTCATTAATCTGTAAATGTATACTTAAAGGGTCGTACATTGACTTATAGGATAGCTGCCTTACATCTGGTGGCATTGGAGGCAGAGCTTGTTAAGAGATTATTTGTGTCCGATCCACCTTTTTTTTCCAGTTGATACCACTTCTATGGGGTCGTAAAAAATACGGACAGCACAAGAATGTCGTCCATATGCTGTCTGCATCTGTACCAAAAGCTATAGAAAATGTCCTGTTCTTGTCTGTTTTGAGGACAGAAATAGGCATTTCTATAAAACTGCGGATGCACACAGCCAGTATTCTTATTTGGCGGATCAAGGTCTAGCCCACCATTCCAGTGAGTCCCTACAGGCTTCATTACGTCTTTGTGTCACTACTATTCACCCTCCGTTTCTTCAGCTCTCTGCAGCTTATGGGAAAGAGATACAACCACCATTCACCGCCATGAATAGTAAAGTAATGTCTGCTCTCCATTCTTCTTCACTTTCTCTATCATTAGCTGCCCACAGCTGATGAAAGACGAAGTGATCTGACCGCCATTCGCTGCTGCTACCTGTGAATTGGGCACAAGGCAAACTTCTCTTCCTGATCCTTCATTGTCCTCTATCATCAGCTGACCACCACTCATGAAGGGGGAAGTAATCGGACCCAAACATTGCTGCATCTGCCTGTGAATGGGGCGAAGTACAGACTCCTCGCCCTGCCGCTTCACTTCCCCTTTCATTAGCTGTCTGCAGCTGACGAAAGTGAAAGTGAATAGCGCAGTACTGACACCTCTCCCCTTTAATCAGCTGCGGACAGAAGAAGCTTGTGGACTAGAAGGTACTGTGCCCGATTCAAGGGCAGTGGCGGTGAATGGGATTGGATCATTTTCCCTTCCAGCAACTGTGGTCAGCTGAGCGTGAATAGCGGTGGTAGAGGAACATAATGAAACGATAAGGGGTTCACTTTATTGGTAGGCTAGACCTCAGTCAGGGAGAGGTGGTCCCATGAGCTGCGGGGAATGATAGAACTGCTGGAGGTGGGTATCCTATGTGATTAGATGAAGCCACGGATGAGAGAGAAAACTATTTCTTCCCAAGTTAAGCAACAACATTTTAAATAAAGGTAGATTGACATATATGAGGAAGGGATTGCTACTGGAGAATATTTCTTGCACTGGAATACCCCTTTAATTGTATTCACACTATGAAATAGAATTTAAAGGGATTGGGAAGGGGGGACGGGGCGTGGCCTGCTACCGAGGAGTGAAGACGGCATTTTCACAGCTTCGGCTGACGATACCCTATCTACAGCCATCCACCCTAACTGAAGCAAGGACGAAGCTCCATTCCACCTTCACTCATTCACCAAATCTCCCCGCTACAGTTTGAGACCGGCCCTGTCTCTTTTGGACCGGCAGAACTAGAGTTTCGTCTGCGGCCTACCTCTGAAGTGCAGCCGCGGCTTAGTGCTACCGAGCCAATCGCCCTAAGTGGACACAACACCATCCCAGAGATCGTGGACATCCAGACACTCTCCACAAGGCTTCAGTTGGCACGGGAGTGAAGCTGAGCTTTATTCCAATCGTGAGTTCCCTGTCTAGGGGAAATTTGGGCACCTCAACCACCCTCCATATACCTATATAAGTCTCCTATATAATTTCATCCCCCTTTCCTTTTTTTTTGCTTTCTTGCTTTCTTTTTGTAAATTCTGTGCTAAATAAGCCTCCCTCCTACACCCCCCCCACACACTCAGCCACAGCCTCCCCCAAGTGTGGGTCCACGGGACTACTGAGCTGCACTATCAAGGCCTAGCCTTAATTTTTCAGGACATTAACTAGTCCACTAACCTTTTTTTTACAGACATATATACTGCGCTTACTGTCTTAAAGGGCCAGTGACACAATTTTTCAGGTCGTTCTGATGACTGCATATCAGCGTTATTTCTTCTCTTTTACATATCCAGCCACCGTGGATTAGCTGAGCAGATTTTGTGAAGCCGCCAACCTTTCACTTCCTTGCATGTCCACATAAAGCATACATTGACACTCTATACTAGATGTTGGGGTGATTTAAATACTGAACAGGGGAACAAGATCTACAACACCTATGGTGAAAGTCGGGAGATACAAGGGCTACAGCCAAGAAACGCAAAGGCATCATAAAAGCTCTTCTTCCCTTTTGTAATCTGATCTTAACAAATACGTAAAGAAAAAAACCCAGGCTAATATGGGGGCCCCATCCTCCACCTTCAAAAGTGCAACGCAACGTCAGACGAATGTACAACAGGAGAGAGATAGTGAGGAGAAAGAATCTGCTGATGATACTTCTTCTTATCTTCCCATCTCCAGATCCTTCATCTCACAAGCCCTATCCAAAGCTCTGAATCCAGTTCTGGAAAAATTGTCAGAAATCAAAAAAGAGATGAGGCAGATTGGCCAAAGGGTGGAAACCCTAGAAACCACCCAAACTGCTTTAACGGGATACACTCAAAAGAATACGGACACTCTAGCTACCTATCAACAACACATCAACTACCTTTATGATTATATAGAAGATCAAGATAATAGAAGTAGACGTAACAACTTACGCTTGAGAGGAGTGCCCGAGTCAGTAGCTCCAGATGCTGTGCCTAAAGCCGTCTTAGAAATCTGTAAATCGCTTCTGGGAGAAGACTATCAAGACTCTATCATCATTGAAAAAGCTCATCGTGCATTACGGCCCAAGCCTAAACCTAACAAACTTCCTGAACTTCGCCCAGAAAGAACAGGTGATGAAGAAAGCTAGAGAATGTGAAAAAACTGAATATGAAGGTTCACCTATCCTACTTTTTCAAGATCTTGCCCCCGCCACTTTAAACAAAAGGCGTATTCTCAAACCACTGAAGGACTACTTGAGACACAAACGCATTGCCTCCCGCTAGCTATTTCCTTTCGGGATGCTGATCACATGGAATGATAAGAAATATGTCATCAGATCACACAGAGACTTTCCAGAGGTTCTTGCAGCTTTAGCGATAGAGGATGTGGACATCCCAGACTGGTCAGCCACAAATGATATCTGCATCCCGTCTGAAATTACCCCGCCAACGCCGTGGGAGACAGTTTCCTATGGCAAACCCCAGAGAGCCAAGAAAACACAAGGAAAACTGACCCCACGTCGCCTTATTACAGAAGAGGACTGATTGCTCAATATACGAAGCTATGGTCAGTCATGTAGTTGGAGAGACTTCTCCCAACTGACATTAGTTCTCCTTTGCTAGATATGTTTATAATGGTGACCCCCGTGTCCTAGATCTTTTGCCCATGTTCTTAATTTTATATAAGACCTACGTCGTCTCAGATGGTGGATACGAGAGTCACCCCCTCTCTAATCATTTTCTTTGTTGATACACTTTATAAAGTCTCAAAGTGGTAGTTATGGTCGGATGAGGGTCCGCCACTTAAGGAAGCATTATATATATCGCCCCTCTATGTTATGTTAATTTATATTTATGTTATTTACACAACCTGCCTTTTCAGACTTTAGTACTTTTCAGGGTCTTACCAGAAAAGTGGACCTTGCAAGGTCCTCTCCAGGGATTAAGTTTGTCCCTGTGGTTCTTACAATATGGAGGATTGTTCTCATTAATGGTTATTTTTGTCTTTATGTCCTGTTTTGTAGCCTCTCCTCCCCCTTTCTCAGCCCCCCACTCCCCACCTGGATCATCCACCTGGGTGCTTCCGAATGCCTGATCTGTGAATTCTACAGGTCAAAACGACTGAGGGTATGTGCTTATCGACACTCACACTTTTGTCTTTAAGTAATGGCGGAGTTACGGATTGCAACATACAATTAGAGGTTTCAAAGCGCTGGCCAAAAGAAGCCAAATTCTCAGACACTTACAAAGAGAAAGTACAGGTCATATTTACTCAAGAGACCCACTTCAAACACAACAAGATTCCCGATCTTTCTAGGCCTTGCTATAATCTTTGGTTCCATAGCTCATCTGATCACTCCAATAAGTTAGGAGTGAGAATAGGGATTTATAAACACACAGACTTCTCTTTGATAGATACTAAATCCGACAGAGATGGCCGTTTCATCTTTGTAAAAGGGAAAATAGGTTCCCAACTATTTACACTTCTCAACTTATACGTCCCCAATGTAGCCCATAAAAAATTATTTGAAGACACCTGGCTTAAGCTAGAAGAATTCAGTGAAGGTCTGGTAATAGTAGCAGGTGACTTAAATTTATCGCTTAATCCCCGCCTTGATACGTCAACAGGTAGATCAACAGTTCCCAAGAAAACTTTGAACTACATAAAAAACTGCTACATAAAAGAGCTCTCATAGATGTTTGGCGTACCCTTAAACCTGTCTCTTAAGACTACTCACATTATTCCGCCCCACATAACAGTCACCATAGACTATATGTTCCTCCCTGCCTCCTTAATCCACCTTTGTACAGAGGCTCATATTGGCTCGATGATCCACTCTGATCACTCCCCTGTTTTCATCTCTTTTAAAAAAACAAATTCTTGCCCTAAAAATTTTACATGGCGACTAAACGAAACTGCACTAGGCAATCCTGCAGTTAAAGATAAAGTAGAAAAAAGATTGAAGGAATATTTTTCTATTAATACATCTTCAGATATGTGTCCCCATATAATTTGGGAAGCACATAAATCGGTTATACGTGGTGAGTTCATCTCAATAGCCTAACACTTAAATAAAGTCAGACAGGCGAAAATAGCAGAACTATATGATAAAATCTCCAACTTAGAGCGGACACACTGGCGCACCCGCAATAAGCAACATCTCATTGAACTCTCGGCGGCTAGAGATAAACTTAAAGGGATTTTGTCACCTAAAATTTTCTTTATTGATTAAAAAGAGATAATAAAACATGTTCTTTTTCTCTAATCTGTTTGTATTTTCTGATTGTAGTTTTTGAAATTTCATTACTAGAACATTTTTACGGGGGCTGCCATCTTGGCTGAGCTGTTCTAAACAGCATTTAGTGATATGCTTTACAGCAAGCCCCATGGACCATAGGCAGCAATAGACAGCTCCAGTCCTATTGAGAATGCATTGAGAGGCTTTTTCCTTTGAAGTTTTTGTTTATTCTACAGGGAGATTCTATTGTCTGTGATGTGAGTTGGTCTCCAATTACACTGTTTACGGTAGCAGCATTACTTTAAAGCTGACACACTGACAAACAGGATATCTCAGCTGAGATTATAGCCTAGTGGCCAGAAGGAAAACTGCAAGATTTTAAGATGATTTTAAAATATAGATAGGAACATGGAAAATTAGAAAAAACATCGCCAAACATTACAAAGACATATGTTTAACATAAAAACTTGATTTAAACAATGGGTCATTTTTTTATGACAAATTCCCTTTAAAGAGATTTTAAACACACAATCCACCAAGATTTATCTATCCCTAAAGCAAAAGTTTTTTGCGCATGGGAACAAGTCCACTAAATTTATGTTAGCAATACTAAAACAACGAAAACATAAATCTAGAATTCCTGCTATTTTACAAGGGGACAAATCACTGAAAAGAGATGACCCAAGTATAGCTGCGGCCTTCCAATGCTTCTATTCAGGATTATATAAACACATCAGAAAAGAATTTTTAGATAAACTCCATCTTCCATCTATTTCCCCAGAACAAGCCTCGGGTCTATGCGTCCCCATCTCCATACAAGAGGTATTTACTACTCTGAAACAAATGGCTAAAGGTAATTCACCTGGACCTGACGCCCTGCCAGTATTGTACTATTCCACCTTTAAAGACGTTTTGGTATCACATATGCTCCAATCCTTTAATGCTGCCTTATCGGCACTCCTTTCCCCCCTCAGGCTCTAAATGCCCACATCACCTTGATACACAAACCTCAGAAAGACCCAACACTGTGCTCTAGTTATAGACCCATCTCATTACTAAACCTAGACTTGAAAATATTCGCCAGAATACTGTCCTCAATCAAACCCCTAGTAACAGATCTAATACATTCCGACCAGACCGGATTCATTCCTGGCCGAGAAGGCAAAGACAACACTTATAAAGTCTTAAACTTAAATTGCTGAGATGAAGAAGAGGAACAGCTCCATAGTATTAATAGGCACAGATGCTGAAAAAGTGTTTGACAGAGTAGCATGGCCTTTTATTAAATGTGCATTGACCAAGTTTGGCTTTCCCCCCTTCCTTTGTTAGGGCTATATTTACAATGTATTGAAACACCAAATGCTAACATAAAAGTTAATGACATATTTTCCCCGCCGGTAGAAATCAATAATGGGACCAAACAAGGTTGCCCCTATCCCCAATTCTTTTCATTCTCACCGTGGAACCCCTTCTCCAATGCATCCATCAACATCCGGAGATTTGAGGATTGACCTGTGGGGGACTGGAGCTCAAACAAACCACCTACGCAGACGACCTATTACTGATGATCTCCAACCCTACACAGGCTTTCCCAGCAATTATAGAGCTCTTCAACTCCTTTGGGAAAATGTCCAACTTTAAACTTAACATTTCAATATCCTAAGCAATGGGGATTAATATGTCCTCTAAAAAATTACGAACGGACTCCCCATTCACATGGACAACCACATCTATAAAATTCAATATCTCCCCAGAACATACTAAACTATACGACTTAAACTGTCTCCCTCTGCTGAAATCGATATCAGAAATTCTCAGCTCCTGGTCCCTGACATTCTTATCATGGCTAGGATGCAGAAATATGCTTAAAGGGATTCTGTCACCACCATTTTGCATATTAAGTTATTTATACCACTGGATTTCTCTTATCATAAGGATCCCCAAATGGTTATTGTTATAGGGCCCAGATGAAGATTTGTGGTGTAAAAATCCTTTTTTATCTACTGTCAATCACTTACATTAAGGGGCCCAAGGGGAGGTGACCATGTTTGCTGGAGCCCGGGCTCGGCGATTCCGTTGGAGCCCCGGACCGCCCACCTAATTAATATTCACTTCACTCAGTGAAGCTCCGACGCGGCAATTGATGTACTGCGCCTGCGCAGCCCCGGACCGCACAGCTAATTAATATTCACTTCACTGAGTCAGTGAAGCTCCGACGGCGGCTGTAATCCCGCGCAGGCGCAGTGCCGCGTCGGAGCTTCACTGACTCAGTGAAGTGAATATTAATTAGCTGTGCGGTCCGGGGCTGCGCAGGCGCAGTACATCAATTGCCGCGTCGGAGCTTCACTGAGTGAAGTGAATATTAATTAGGTGGGCGGTCCGGGGCTCCAACGGAATCGCCGAGCCCGGGCTCCAGCAAACATGGTCACCTCCCCTTGGGCCCCTTAATGTAAGTGATTGACAGTAGATAAAAAAGGATTTTTACACCACAAATCTTCATCTGGGCCCTATAACAATAACCATTTGGGGATAGCGGCAAGGTTATTGACTGCCACTAACTGTAAGGCCCCATTCACACGACCATATGGATGGGGCCGTATCTATTCCGCAATATTGCGGAATAGATGCGGCCCCATTCACTTCTATGGGAGCGGGCAGCCGCGGCACGGAACACACGTCGGGCTGCAGCCGTAGTATTGCGGGTCCGCAATATTACGGCCGTCTGAATGGGGCCTAAGTCTGAAACTGTCCCTACTACCTTACTCTGGTCCGACAAGATAGAAGCCATCTCCAGACTAGAGGAACTTTCACACTGGGAACTAAGATTCCACCAGAAATACATTAAAGGGGTTGTCCAGGTTCACAGCTGAACCCGGACATATCCCTAATTTCACCAAGGCAACCAGCGCAGGGCAAGGGTTTTTTGTTTACATTATACACACTGCCAGCTGTAATGAGCCGGCTTTAGCGCTGCCCTAGCCGTTTTACTGGCTAGGGCCGCGCTAAAGCCCGCCCATCAGCGCCGGTCATCACCGTTAGCGCAGGGAAAGGAGGGCATCGGAGCATGAGATGCTCCGATGCCCTAGTCAGGCGGGCTGCCTGGGTGAAAGTAAGGGTAGGTCCGGGTTCAGCTCTGAACCCGGACCACCCCTTTAAGTTGTGGTCACCTTGGGTGGAATGGAAAAAGAGGCAACAACATCTGGTTTCTCTCATAAACCCCAATTAGTCTACCCCCACAATCCACTTCCTACAGACTATCACCCCATCGACACCCTCAATATGTTGGCCTATTCTGTGATATAAACAGTAGTTGACGCCACTCTATCCCCTCACTCCAATCCGTGGCTCCCTCCCCTTCTTTCCCTTGTCTTTTATGTCAGTTAGGTTTGTGGTTCTATGCCAGTTTTACAACCCTCCTCAGGGTCTTTGTGGTTTTGCTTTTTAAGAGTGAAGCACAAATGGTGAGGGGTAACCAAGGCTATGCTGAGCTCTCGGGAAGTCTCTCCACCCTCGCCTTAGACTCTTTGCGTTCTCACTCATTACCTATATGCATAAGTCAACTATTACACACTTCAATTGACATTATTGAATTTCAAGTTTCTTGTGATATATGTACTATGTAAAATGTAATTTAGTGGCATATGTACACAGCCACTTTATGCTGGTTTGTTTTTGTTTGTCCTCAATTGAAAACAATAATAAGATATTAAAAAGAGAATTTAAAGGGATTGGCATTTATCATAAAATAAATGTTAATACAAGGCACCTACTAATGTACTGTGATTGTCCATATTGCCTTCTTTGCTGGCTTGATTCATTTTTCATACTATGCACAGCTGTTATCCGGGGTGCACTTAGCCTTTCTGCTGCCTGAGGTGAAAACTGAAATGGCGCCCTTTACTCCCCAATTCCAATTTCTTAACCTAACCCCTTCCCTTCAGCCCGTGGCCCTACGGCTGCCCCTCTCTTGCCCCTACCTGGTGCTGCCTAAGGTGATTGCCTCACCTGGCCTCATTGGTGGCGCACCCCTGCCAGAGGTTACGGCCACCTTGCAATCCAGCAATGGTAGCTGTGCTTGCAGACCATAGGAAAAAGCGCAGGTCCTTGGGCTTTCACCCAGTCCCAGCCGCCAGAGAGACTGATAAGTTTTCCTATAGTGTTAAGCACAGCCACCGCTGTTGGACTGCAGCGTGGTCATAACCCCTGGATTAAAGAAGTGTATAATGTGATGGAAAATTTAATGAAACCACAACGGAGGCAATATGGACAATCACAATACATTAGTAACTCTGTCTTTATTAACTCTGTCTACATGATAAATGCCATTTGCCGATGTGAGACAACCCTTTAAAAGCGTTAGAACTCTGCTATGTTTAATAGCTTATCTAGTTAAACGATGGACATTTCAGGTTCTCACCTTTACTTGTTCATTTGATGTCACCGCACAGAAAACTATTTCTGTAAATCCTTGACTTGGAAACATTCGAAAGCAGATTCCACCAATGACACGTCCATCTTTGATTAAAGCCAGTGTTTTGTGTTTTCTGGAAAAAGAAAGTCTCACTTTAAGAGGCCCCGTCCCCACAAAATGCAGTGCAATCTGCAGGCGGCATAGTGCAGGAGGAACTGTGCTGACTAATATATAGTTTTGTGGGAAAACATTCCGTAAAACTTGTAATTCATGCATTTATATCTGTGCTCTTTCTGAACCGCCCCTGTGTACAGCTCTCAGTAACTGACAGCTATCTCTGTATACAAACACATAGAATGTTATCAATTACTGGTAACACCTCCCCTGTGTACAACTATCAGTGATTGACAGCTGTCTCTGTATATACACACAGATAATGCTATCAATCACTGGTAACACCTCTCCTGTGCACAAATGAAAGCATAGATTTAAATATAAAATAAAGCTTAAAGATTTAAATGTATAAATTACAAGTTTTACACGTTTTCCCACTAAACCATATATCAATCTGCTAAGCATCTCTTGCTCCATAACATGAAGCCTGCAGTTTGCACTGAATATTGTGGTGACAGGTCCTCTTCACCCAGGCTGATTTACATACAAATGTGTACACAAATAGACATATCCACATGCCTTTTCAAGGACATGCATTGGATCGATCATATATGTAAAAAAACAAATCTCCCAACTGAATGCACAAGCCCTTGATATTTTTCCTGCTTTCTATATCATGGTAAAGTTATGTAGCCGTGCATCTAGTAACAGATGTATAACAGAAACATCCAAAATAATATATTTTTCAGTTCATAACATATACAATCTACTCACGGATCAAAGACAAGGCGGGTGATATACTCTTTAGGCATCCTAGGTAGCTGATGTGAGAAGACATTTTGTAAGCCAATGAGCCAGATCATGATCTTCTTGTTTGGTTTCTGGTGTAGAGAATTCCCAATCACATGGAACTCAATTACTCCCCTGCGTTCCTCCAGTCTGGCTGCCTCATCTCTGGCAGAAATAGCAGATAAGAAGCTCGTCTAACGTAAGAGAAAAAAGGAAAAGGGAGAGGAATTAACGCATACAGACACAAAGCATCCATCTATATCTGTACACACAGGGGGACATTCATCAAATCAGATACGTCACTTTTGTGGCTTAAAAATGCCGCACATCATATTGATCGCGGCAGTTTCTGTGACATATGGTGAGTCTTGACACTTTTCAAGTGGTCTATGCTTAAGGGTCAAAAGTGAGATTAGACCTGGATTATGGCTTATTTACTATGTGCAACTTTTGCAAATGTCCAACCCCTATAATGACACCCAATGCCTGGGAGCCTGCTATATATTATACTTACCTGCTCCCCGGCGCCCACGTCGCTCAGGACCCATGTGCGGCTGCCGCTGCATCTCCCCTAGTGTCTCCCGTGATAATAGGGAAGGTGGTCACCGCTGTGGCCTGCTATTGGCTGCCCCCCCATCACCGGATGTTTTGAGCCGTGCAACGGGAGATAAAGCGGCAGCCGCTGTTTTTTTCAGCTTTGTGCTCTTTTAAGAACACCTGACAGCAGGATCTACCCTATTAAACCAGGCATAGTGTCTGGTGTTGATTAAAATGGTACCTGTCTTTGTGAAAATTGGTTTGCAGAACTCTTCTTGCGGCCTCACTCCTCCGTACACCAGAGCTCCTGAGCTTTCTGGTGTTGGCCTGCCCCTTGGTATGTCTGGTTTAATAAAGTTGATCCTGCTGACTGGTATCTTTAAGAGATTTACTCCATTTACCTCTGGGCCTAGCATGGCAGCAGGATCTGTGATTGTTGACATGACTTCATTGATTAATTCAATAGGAATGTCTCCTACAACTTTTGGTTTCTTGGCGTCTTCTCCAGGATATGGTTCACTGGTTTTCCTTTTGTCACCTGTCACAATAAAAATGGTAACTTGAATATATACAGGTTTAATGGAGTTTATAGGATTTTACTATTGATGGCCTATCCTCAGAACAGGCCTTCAATATCTTATTGGCCGATCAGCTGTTCTGCAGTAAATCCAGTGCTGGAAGTTGGTCCCGGAACGAATTCCTTGATGGAATTGGTTACTGAAGTGAATGGGATGCAGTTACAACCTGGGTGCACTACACGATGGATGGATGTGTAGTTCTGCCGCCAACTTCTGGCACTGGAACTACCCTGAAACAGCCGATCAGTGGGGGTATGTGGTGTCTGACGCAGGCTGATTAGATATTAATGGCTTATCCCACGCACAGGCCATCAATAGTAAAATCCTGACAACACCTTTCAATGGAACGTGCCGCTATCGTCAGCAAAGCTCGCTGGTGAAGGAGAACATTGCATTTACATGCAGCGATCTCCTCCACAGATGGGGAGGAGCGATCGCTAATGTCATTGCTCTTCCCCATAATGACAAACAATCCAATTACTCGATGAACAAGTGTTTCACTCATTCAACGGGTAACCGCCAGAACATCACTAACCAGCCTTACAATGAACGCTCTTTAGCGATGATCTGTGCGATTCTTGGCCCGTGTAATCATACGCATCAATAAGTGCCAGTACAGAGCCCCTTATAATTAGCTTTAAACACCTACCTGGAGTTGATTCCAGTGCTGGTTTACTAGATGGACTCAGATTTCCGCTGTTGGACTGGTCTAGGGATGACGGGCTGGTTACATAAGTAACTGCCCTTGCAACTGGTGGATTTGTGATAACTACAATTGTAAAATGAAGCAGACAAAGTTTCAAAAGGACACACACACTATAACAAAATGACACAATTATCCACACCTTTTATGTTTTTCTATTTTGAGTTGCTGGCACAATTCTTTGACATCTTTCAGAACATTGCTTTTCATCATTTTACATTCGACTAGCAGCATAAAGTTACGTTTATTATGTAAGGAGACCATACAATGTACAGTAGTTCAGCATGTCTTCCTCTTTGTACTACATCTCCTCTATTTAGGCTTCTGTCATACTAAGCAGCAATTTTAGTATCATTTAAATTATAATTTAAAGTTCTCTCATGAAGACAATTCTTGTCCATATGACTCAATGGGACTCAATGAACTGGAATGGACAGGGCCTCCAGTCTGGCAGATTCAAGACATCCCTGTATGTTATGGAAGGCCATTCATGTTCATGGCTGCCATGCAACACTATACTGCTGCCTGTGGCTTCCCTCAGAAAAGCCAGCAGTTTGCTAGTAATTATGATAGGGGATGCTTCTAATAAGGCCTTTAAAGGTAAAATTCTGTATCATTAATCTCTGACAAAGTCCGTCTATATATCCTTGGTGTATGCAGTATGACAGTTTGATAAGAATGCCCTATGGTCCTATCTAAAGCTGGCCATACACATTCAATGGCTATCTTTCTCGACTCCCTCATACACATACACATTCGGCGGGGTGGACTGGCCATAAACCCTACAGGGAAATTTCCTGGCGGGCCAATACCCAGGGGGCCACCCAAGCCTTCCTCATGGCCACTTGCCAGGTACATAAAGATCTGGTGTTTTCAGCATTATTTACAATAGGAGCATCAGGCACTTATGCATCTGGCCACTGGCCACAGGTGCCCTCCTGAATTCAACTGTGTTGCTATCCTCAGTATTTTGTGCTCCACTGTGTTATGTAGCTCTTTTGGAGCGGTACTGCGATAGAGCTGGCCCTGACTACTTTTGTTGTCCCTGCCTACATGCGTTTGCCCTTTCCTATTTGTGTTGACCCACCTTCTGTCAATTTGGACCCACCTGCAACATGGGGCCACTTTCAGATTTTTTTTCCAGGGCCACTTTAACTTCCCAGTCCGCCCCTGACATTCAGTTTTGCTGAGCGTATATGTGTTGTCAATTGGGAAAGAGGAGAAAGCTGCTGCCAGACAATCCTGGCAGTGGCTTATCTCCTGGGGGAATTACATGATTGGGTGAAAATATTCTCTCCCCAAAATCATCTATCGAGGGAGAGTCGGGAGCTCCCTATACACATTCGGCTGTTTGCCTCACTGGGTGTTTTCTGATACAATACACCAATGTGTCCGGAGGCCTTTAGGAATAAGGCTGCCTATGCATATAGATATTTAACACATACAAAGTGAAACATGGCGCTGTAACTTTCTACATATAACTCTGTATGCAACACAAATACCTGTTGGAATCCCAAGCTCATTTGCTCGAGAAGATGTAGATAAAAAATCTTCATCCCATATAGGTGAATCATGGCTATAAACCTCTTCTTCCAGCATTGACAAGAACCTGTAAAGAAGAAAAAACATATATAAATAACGCTGAATATCGTGAATATACTACTGTGAAACATATAGGCACAGCAACATCTTAGTCAAGAAGCACTAGGCCATAGAAGCTCAGAGAATAGGATTCAGATCATAAAAATCAACAGTTCTTGGTTGCAACATTGACTAGTCAGCCAGTTCCAAGCTGCCCCAAGGTGCAACGTCAGCACTGCTTATCGGGATCTTCATAAATCGTAGATAAAATTTCTGTAGCTGAAAATCTTAACTTTAGGCTTCATTCATACGACCGTATGTGTTTTGTGGTCCGCAAATTGCGGATCCGCAAAAAAAACGGATGACGTTCCGTATGGCATCCGTGTTTCCGTTTTTTTTGCGGATCCATTGTAACAATGCCTATCCTTGTCAGCAAAACGGACAAGAATAGGACATGTTCTATCTTTTTTGCGGAACGGAAATACGGACATATGGAAAAGGAATGCACACGGAGTACCTTCCGTTTTTTTTGCGGACCCATTGAAATGAATGGTTCCGCATACAGTCCGCAAAAAAAAACGGAACGGACACGGAAACAAAATACGGTCGTGTGAATGAAGCCTAAAGGATTTTCGCACTGGCCACTAAGCCTAATATTAGGTGCCAGTTCTTGGTCTGGTCTGTACGGATCACTTTACTACAGTTATGTGCTTATCATTACAGGCAGGATTACAATGACAAATGTCACCTATATAAAGATAACACATGATTCACTATTCATAACAGGTGATATCACAACTTATCTACTCCCTCCCGACCTCTGCACAGGTCACAGAGCATGCCTAGAAAACCTTCCCATAGAAGTCGAAGACTACCCTCATGTCCACTGTGTCTATAGCCCCTGGTGACTGCTTAATGCAGATCTCTAAATGCTGCTCAGGCAAGATGGCTGCCCCTAGAATCATGTTCAGGAAACAGAATAAAAAAAACTAAATAAAAACAGATAAAAAAAGGATATGTGTCACTATCTGGTTTTAACTAGCAGAAAAGAAAACAGTGATACATTCCCTTTACACTCCCTGTGGTGATACCAATTATGTGTCATATTTTCATTTTTCATAATTATGTATTTTATAAGGGAAAGGTTTTTTATTCATTTTTTTCTTTTTTCAAAATATTTTTTGGACCCTTTTTTTAGTCTCTTCACAGAACTTGCGATTCCTTCCTTTTATAACACACTGCAATACTCCTGTTACACAGACAGCGTATTAGATCTTGCCTAACAGACTATTGTACAAGGCAGACCTGGAAGCCATTGTTAATTTTCCTTTTATCATGACAATAGCATTCTGATTCTGGGGTACGTATGGCTTACAGAGGAGCTGCCCTTCCTCTGTAAATTCACTTGTCCTATGTGGCTAGGATTGGAGTCACTGACCCATTACAGTTCATTGTGGGAACGGGTTTTGATGAGTCCCTTTCAGAGCTGGCTTAACAATGAATCCCTAGTCTAAGATCAGTGATAAAAAAAATTACTAAGATCATAATTGTTCGAGGATAAATAAGAATTACTGTTAACAATGTTGGTAAATATTGCTACATGCCAACAATAGAACATGACAGCATATATACTGTACATAGCTACATAGTTAATATGGTTGACAAAAGGCATAAGTCCATCAAGTTCAACCAGGTGATGATGGGTGGGGATGTGAATGATGTGCTCAGAACTCCACCGATCTAAACTTTTCATATGTCTCTATGACATATCAAAAGTTTTTGGAATAGTTAGTGACCCTTTAAAGGGGTTCTCCGGGAATTAAGAAAATTAAAATAATTAAATATTAATTCATAATAAATATATTCCCAAATACCTTGCATTAGTTATAATGGCTTGTTTTGTCTAGGAAGAAATGATTAAGAGAAACAAAATGGCCGCCGTCCTATTAGTCTGCACAAAACCTGTCCTTATTATATAGGAGGGCAAATTACTTCAGAGAAGTGAGGTAAAGAGCTGCCTAATCCTCCTCTATGCTCTACCTGTCAGGGGTTATGATCCTGAATACTGATGATACGATCTTTAGCTGAATCTCTGTAAAAATGGAGTTCATGAGCAGATGTGGCTGGTGATCAGCAACACAGTCTCCATTACCACAGCCCTACATTACCGCAGTCTGTCCTGTCCGTCCTCTCTGTACTTTATGTCTACTCATAAACGCCATTCCCACAAAGAATCAGCTAAATATCATATTAAACTGTATTCAGGATCATAATTCCTGACAAGCTCTTTAGCTCAGTGTTGTGAAATAACTTGTCCTGTGTGATTAGGACAGGTTTTGTGTGTACTGATAGGACAGTGGCCATTTTGTTTCTCCTAATAATTGCTTCCTAGACAAAACGAGCCATTATAACCAATGAAAGGTTTTTAGGATGAGGCAGCTCCTTACCTCAGTGTTGTGAAATAACTTGTTCTGCTGTGTGATTAGGACAGGTTTTGTGTGTACTGATAGGACAGTGGCCATTTTATTTCTCCTAATGATTGCTTCCTAGACAAACGAGCCATTATAACCAATGAAAGGTTTTTGGGAATATATTTATAATAAAGTATTATTTACGTATTTTCATTTTCCTTATTCCTGAAGAACCCCTTTAAGGCAGGGTACAGACACATATTTCTGTAAAGGTGATAGTAATACATATGATTCTGCCAACAGACTGTTTGCTCGATGACATGGTCCACTTGTGAATGAGGTCTACTTGTAATTACTGAAATTACACACATTATGAAACTGTATACCGCCATCCGCTGTTCATCCACACACGCAGCTTGTTTGGTAATGTAGAACCCATTCTCATCTTTCTAACCTATTTTGATCTTTCTAACCTATTTTGAAAAAAGTCCTATTCCCAGTTGTAATGCTTGTGGTTTAGGTGATATTAAAAGAGTATACAGTAAATGAGCAGGTTATGTTTTGAGGGTCACTTTTGGCCTTAAAACCATCTCATATGAGCTGTGTTATTTTAAAGATACAATGAAGAGTTTTACAAGAGAGCTACAGCAGTAAGCTGGCCTGTTAACAGGTTCCTTCCCATTAATTTCATCGTTCCTTATCTCCTAAACACACTTCATTTACTTCACTGCTTCTTGTATTTAGATAACAATTGTGCACACTTTGTTTAATGAAGTGTTTTTATGTACCTGTGACGACTACCAACAACTTTGCCTTCACACGCCTTGGTTAAAAGAAAGATCTGTGCTGTGGTAATGAATTGCTCAGGCCAAGTTGTAGCTTCTCAAAGCTTTGCATACTGTAACAAATGGCCGACAGCCTCCCCGATCCTTCCGTCCTCAATAGTGTTGAGTGAATCGAAGTCAAACGAATTGACTTCGATCCGAATTTCAGGAAAATTTTGATTTGCTGCCAAGCCGAATTTCCTCTCGCTTCATGGTAACGAATCAATTTTCCCTGAAATGGCAGTAAAAACAAAAAAAAGACATACTCACCTCATCCATTTGTGTGTGAAGAGGCCATCACAGACATCTTGATAGAAGATACCGCACAAAATCTCATGTGCGGTGACGTATGACGTCACCACATCGGCCAGCGGGATGAAGTCACGTCACCACGCGAGATTTCACTCTGTGTCTTCAATCAAAATGCCTGCAACGGCCTCTACATGATCAGATGGATAATGTGAGTATTTATTAATTTTTTTTTAGCCCAAAAGAACTCCTGAAAGTCCTAAATGGTAGCCTCAGATGTCGCGATCAGCAAAGAACGAGGCATCTGAGGGGTTTAATGACGGGGACGGCGTCATTGAACCCCTCAGAAATGCATCTTGTGTCGAAAGAATTCATCATAAAGCAAATTTCTTTGTGAAACTTCACTCATCTCTAACCCTCAACAAACAGCATCAGGATAAGCAAGTCCACGCATGGACTCATATACTGGTACAAGCTCACTGGAGGAAAGCTCCTATGCTTCTTATGTGCTAAAATTAATTGTACAGAGATCTCTCCCATGATCTATTTATCCCCAGGACTGTGACTGTGACGAGGGGACATCCTCTGCGTCTGGAGGAAAGAAGGTTTGTACACAAACATAGAAGAGGATTCTTTACGGTAAGAGCAGTGAGACTATGGAACTCTCTGCCTGAGGAGGTGGTGACAGTAAGTTCACTAAAAGAGTTCAAGAGAGGCCTGGATGTATTTCTGGAGGGTAATAATATTACAGGTTATAGTTACTAGAGATGGGTTGTTGTTGATCCAGGGAGTAATTCTGATTGCCTGATTGGAGTCGGGAAGGAATTTTTTCCTCTAAAGTGGGGAAAATTGGCTTCTACCTCACAGGGGTATTTTTTGCCTTCCTCTGGATCAACTTGTAGGATAACAGGCCGAACTGGATGGACAGATGTCTTTTTTCAGCCTTATAAACTATGTTACTATTTAACCGATTTGTAGAGGATTTATTTGTCTTCATTTCAGCAAATTGCTATAACTGAAACATATGTATAGTCAAATCTTTCAGTTTCAAATGTATACTGTAGGTGTTCAAAATAAAGGGCCTTGAATCAATGGCAGTTCATATATCAGTGTTTTGATCAGTGATTTTCAACAGTTAGGCCTCATGAACAAAACCGTATCCATTTTGCGGTTCACAAATCACAGATACGGGCCATGTGCATCCTGCATTTCCCCCTTCCGCAGGTCCCGCACTAATGTCTGCATTGTTCACAGACAAGAATAAGAACGACATACTGTACAGATATGGGCAGTACACGGTGTGCTGTCCTCATCCTTTGTGGCACCAATGAAATTAATAGGTCTGCATCCCTTCCGCAAATCAGATACGGACCGAAAATAAAGTCGTGTGCATGAGGCGTAATTGTGAGCCAAAACCAGGTGCGGGTGAAAAACACACAACGGGTACAAATCTTTCCATTATATCTGTCTGTGTAGTCTCCAGTCCTGGTTTAGGCTCACAATCACTGCTGAAAATCACTGAACAAACACGGACGTGTGATCTAAGCCTCGTGGTAACCAAAATCATAATGCATGGCAAGTATGCTAATCATAGGTGGAGGAAGCAAGAGTTACAGTATTTGGTCAGCCTGTGACATTATTTGGTGACTAGACAGCATACAGCAGTACTATTTTGGTATATAGCGCTATTAGGGGATGTTCACGTCTCGTATTTGCTGTACGTCAGGCGGATATTCAGGTTTAGAAATACCGCAAAAAAAGGACACAAACGTATGCAATTTAGTGGTTATTTATCCTTTGTTTTAACGTAAATGTTTGACGGATGTGCATACTTCAGTACGTTTGTGTCTTTTTTTTTTTTACAAAAAATGTATACATTTTTGTGAAACTTTTCTTTTTTTAAAATAAAGATTTGAAGCATTATCTGAAAAAAACAGATACGTTTAACTGATGGAAATGTATTGTCTTAGGCTGGGTTCACATCACGTTTCATGCTTCCATTTGATGTATACGTTACAAAAAAAGGATACAAAAACGCACACAACGTTCTTGTATGCTGCACAGTCCGGTAAAAAAAGTATACTTTTTTTTATTTACAATGGAACTCTATGGTGAACAGAGGCCACTGTATGGCATCAGTCTGAGGGACCCGTTTAACGTATATATTTTTGGTATACGTTAAACGGATGGGAAAAAACGTGACGTGAACCCACCCATACATTTCCATCCGTCTCCCACTTACTACAATCTAAAAAAAAGTTACCAAATTTTTCGCCCCAAAAGTGAGGCAAAAATGCCCCTGCGTCTTATGGGGCAAAGACCATTATGGAAGCGCTCATTAGTACCAGAGGACCAGGAAGTGGTGAAGGCTCTGTACTCACTGCTTCCTGGTCCTCTACTGTCGGCTGTGCAGTGGCTGTGCACAGCGCGAGGGCGCTCTGTGACCTCACACTGTGCACGCCGGTTCACAGCACAGCTGATGGAGGAGGAAGTAAGTTTTTTTTTTTTTTTTTTTCCCCATATGAGGCTGATATAACGGGGCTGGGGGCTGGCGAGAGGCAATGGAGGCTGATATGAGGCATATGGGGGCTGATGAGAGGCATGGGGCTCTTATCTGAGGTCTGATTGGGGGTCATTTACATTGGGTTCTGAGCTGAGGTCTTATTAACATTGGGGGTCTGATTGCTGGTCTGACCAGAGGTCTAATGAAAAATATTTTTTTTCTTATTGTCCTAGTGGCATCTCATGGGCGATACTTTTTTTTTTTTTTTTTTTGCAGGACAGAAAAGCGCTGTATGCAACGTTATTCAGTCCTGCAAAAAAATGTACAGAAATGTGACCAATGACAAGCAATGAGTCAAAAGTATGTACTTTATAGTCTATTGGTACAGCGAGCCATACATTTCTAAATGTATCCACTTGACATACAACAGAAACAGGGCCTGCTATGAATATGACATGGATATACAAATTCAACGCTTGTTCTACTGGTGACTTATGGCTGCAGGGATCAGCAACCTCCGGCACTCCAGCTGTTCTGAAACTACAACTCCCAGAATGCTCCTTTCACTTCTAGGGGAGTTACAAGAATAGCTGAGTAAGTGTGCATGCTGGGAGTTGTAGTTTCACAACAGCTGAAGTGCTGAGGGTTGCTGATCCCTGGTATACAGTATACAGGTCAGGGAACTCAAACTTTCAGGGGTCCCACCTGGATCTATGTATGATATGAGCACTTCACTGCACACACTACAGGCCGCCCGTCAAATGCCAGTTGCTCTCAGGGATTCACCACTCACTGGGCCAGCAGGTCCTTATCATTCAAAATGGCGACTCACCAACTGCCACTGACTCCTCTGAGCTCTGCCCCTAACTCCTCCCCTTCAGCCCATCCCCCCCACTTACACAGACAACACAGCTGATCACAGGGGAATCTGTTATAGGAGAAAGATGTGTCCTTATAAAACAGCACAGCAGCCTGATATTTTACATGTAACCAGCTGAAGTAGAATTATAAGTATGTCATACTTTGGAAAATGGGTTAATATTAGAGTTCTCTTCTCCTGTGGAAGTTTATCTTTCTCCTGCCTGGCCTGCTCCAACAGCTGCCGCCTCATAACCGTGAAGACAGAACGCAGCAACGTACGTCCGAACACCTGCGTTGTCTCATATCGGTGCAGGCTGTCGCAGAACTGGGGGACATTGCAGTAACAGAGCCACCTACAACATCAAGCACATTCATATTAGTACATAAAAGCTTATTATATACCTCTCTATGATATACAGTTTATATTCTGGATTAATGGATGGTCATAGAAAAGTATGTAACATTCACTTGTAAAGGTAGAGAGACTGTTACGAAAATAAAATACTATAATACAAAATATGCCACTGCAGCTTAAGGGGGCATTCACATGGCTGTATCCTTTTTGGTAAAACACCGCCGAGTGCGTTGTGCAGATAAGCACGTCCTGCCCTTTCTAGAAATGCTTATTCTTGTCCGCAAAACAGACAAGAATAGGACATGCTCTATCTTTTTTGAGGGGCCACAGAATGGACACTGAGTGCCGACTGCATGTTTTGCGGCCCCATTGAAATGAATGGGTCCACATCCGGTCCGCAAAAACTGCGGAACTTATGCGGACCAAAACTACGGTGGTGTGAATGCACCCTAAAGAGTATCTGTCACGATTCTGGACTATTATCTACAGTAATACATGTGTGGTACTGCAGATAAGGAGTCCAGATCAATATTTGTTATTTTCCTAATGCTCCCCGGTCCCTCATTGTCAGCACTGAAATACAGAGTCAGCACTGCTGTGCTAACATAACGTCTGCTTAAAGGGGCTTTATCATCTCAGACATTAGTGGCATATCTGTAGGATCCCTAGAAATCCCACGGTGCCACTTTTAACTTTTTTTTTTTTTTTTTTACTATAGATGCCATCCTATGGATTTACCCAGCCCATTGCAGATATATCTCCAGAACCATACTCCAGCAATGCAAAAAAAAAATCTGCAAATGAGTGAAATACTCAGTCAGGTGCATCTCCTCCGTCCTACCTCCTTTGCTGACTAATTTTTCCATCACATGATACACTGCTTGTTTCCATGGTTACGACCACCCGGCAATGCAGCAGCGGTGGCCATGCTTGCACACTATAGGAAAAAACGCACATAAGCCGGCGCTTTATCCTACAGCGTACAAGCACGGCCACCACTGATGGATTGCAGGGTGGTCGTAACCTTGGAAACGAGCAGTGTAGAACGTGATGAAAAAAATTAGTCTAGCCAGCAAAGGGGGGAATACGGACAAACACAATACATTAGTAAGTGCCTTGTTTTAACTCTCTCTACATGACAAATGCCATTTGAGACAACCCCTTTAATAAATAATAACATGTCAGGGTACATTCCCTAATGAAAATTCAAATTGCAACTCTCAAATTATTGAACTGTGATCAGCCGTTTCAGAAGACACATCCCTATTTCTGTACATGCACTTCAGACCCAGTGAAAATGAACCATATTTATAATTACCTGATAAAATATATACCTTGTATAATTGACTTTGTAGGCAGCAATGTCTTCAGCAGGGGATCGCTGCCTTCGTTGTGAAGGAGTTTCTAGATGCCAGTAGTTGATACGATTTAAAAACATTTTTGCCAACTCTATAATAGTTTGTCTTTCTTTTGCAGGTAGATGGCTAAATTTATACTGTACAAAATTGTTTACACCCTTAAAGGAAACAAAAAGAAAATAAATGAGATCTTCAGAAGCGGCAGCTTTATATGAGCATACAGAATTTTCTGGGTGCATGTATAAATATCCAACTTATAGTTACAACATAAAGGTGCTTTCACATGTAGGTTTTTCTGCATCTGGGTTTTTTTTGCAGCATTTTTTGCAGCAACAACGACAACTCCAGATGTTGGCTGAAAGTCTATGAGAAATATGAAATGCAGGACACACAAGCTTTTTTGCTACTGGCATTTATGTTAGGGCCCATTCACACAATGGTAAGCCGCCTGTGCCCTTATTGCAGACCGCAAACGACGGGTTCGCAATATACGCGCAGCGGCTGTGTGAATTCTGTATCAGGGATGAATGTGTCTGCAATCCGCAAGACACGGAGCGGAGGCATGGATTGGAAGCACCTGGAAGCGCTTCTGTGGGCTTTTTGGGTTCGTGCCTTCGCACCACAAAAGATAGGATATGTTCTATCTTTTGCCATATATTGCGGACTGTAGACCTATTCAAGTCAATGGTTCTGTGCCGCATGCATTGCGGACCGCAATTTCCAGTCCGCAGCATGGGCACGGACAGCTTACGTTAGTGTGAATGAGGCCTCAATCAGGTGCCATTTTTCTTTTTGTCTTTCTGGCTTTTTCAAAAACACAGCACGCTGGAGCTCTTGGCTTTCTTTCACGGGAATTCACATCACCTTCTCTATAGGGGAAAAACACCCTGAAGCACAACGGCTTATATTTAACAATGTGTCTAAAAAGTGGTGCAAATTGGAGGAATTTGGCGCAACTAGGGCGTCTACACTTTTTTCTGACTTGCTCAAAAAGAACGTGAGTTTAGTGGGGAGTGGATGAGCTTTGTAGGAAAGGGGCATGGCTTAAAGGGGTATTCCCATCTGAGACAATGGGGGCATATCGCTGGGACCCGCACCTATATCGAGAACGGATCGGGGAGCGCTGTGCCTGGAGGACCCTGCTGCTCCTATAGAAATGAATGGAGGGCACACTGCTCATGCGCGGCTGCCACTCCCATTCATTTCTATGGAGCCGACGGAATTAGCCGAGCCAGCGCTCAGATATTTTAGGTGGCCCCATAGAAATAAATGGAGGGCTGCTGCGCATGCCCAGTGTGCCCTCCATTCATTTCCCCGCTCCGTTCTCGATACAGGTGCGGGTCCCAGAAGTGGGAATGATGAGAATAACCCTTTAAGATGCTCCATTTTGTCTCAAGTTAAGAAAACCAATAGTTGATATAGAGCCAGAGAAAAGTGTCTGTCCCTGCACCAGATTTCTCATCCAGCCTGAGCCCCTGTGACAGATCTGGTGCAGGTCTAGACAACCGGTCTTAGTTTATGCCATCTACAGGATTAGTAAATCTGGGCAACTACATGCAAAAAAGCCAAAAAACTGCAGGTGGCAAAAAAGGTGGCGTTTTTTTGCTGGGAGGGGGGAAGGAAGGCCAGAGCAAAATATATGTGTGTAAGGACCTTAACTGAATGTCTATTGTTAAACACAATTTTGTTATTGTGTAAAATGTTTATTACATTTATAGGAACACATGATAAACTATAATGGTTCGAGCTTGATTTTTCCGGTACTGTTCACATGGCATGGAGTCTAAAGGCTTGTCTGGTCAGGAAAACTAATTAAATTGTCACAGCCTTTCTAGACACTGTTTCAAACACTCTTCTATCATCTTCATTACTTAACTCATTACTGATCAGACCTGATGAGTAAGAATCCCAGTGACAAATTTTCCAAACTGAAGCACAGCTAGACAGAGTTGTCATTCAGGGTCCGGGGATAGCTGAGTAATATATTAATAATGATAACGCCTGCGATGCGCTGTGGAATATGTTGACATTATATAAGTGAGTAAAATAAATAAATTATATGGACCTGTAGTAGGGACTACTAAATAATAAGTCTGCCTAAATAAATCATTCTCCTTACTCCCAAACAGTGCCATAGCTAGGCAGGTTTACCTTACAGGGTCCTTGGAAAGCTGGGTTACAACCATGTGGAGAATTAATAGACTGCAGAACGCTAAATCTACCAAGATAAATCCCCCTTCACACTCCGAAATAGTGCCATAGCTAGGCATGTGTACCTTTCAGGGTCCTTGGAAAGCTGAGTTAGAACCATGTGAAACTGTAAAAGATAAATCCCCCTCCTCACTCATAAATAGTGCCATAGCGAGCAGATTTGGGAAAGCTGGATTACTTGCACTATGTAAGGGTATGGCTCCATGAGACTTGTAATTCCGGTCTCCAAACCTGACGAATGTCATATTTTCCTGGACCCTCCTGGCTATATCGGCAAACTTGACATTCAGACATTCTTCTGAAAGTTGGGTAGTGGCCTGGTACTGTCTAGTATGCTTGCACACATAAACGAGGAGGTTTTATAAGAAGCTGCTGAAATTTTCCAGCTTCGGCCTCTTTCATACTGCTCTGGGTGTTTATTAAAGTGAATACAGTGTTAAAGGTAATCTGTCACCAGGATAATCGCTATTGAAATAAAGCCTTAGCCTAATAGCACTTAGTACCATATTTCCAGATGTCCTTTTGTTTCAACAATAGATGTTTTCTGTCTTCTGAAAATCCAGTTAATTTGGTATGCGAATGATTCAGTAAGGTGCCCAGAGGGGAGTCATTTTTACAAGAAGGAGTCCAGGCACGCCTCCTACATCACATTCAAGCCATAACTACACCCCTTTTCCCTGCTCCCAGCATGAGGGCGGGCTTGGGCACTAGCAGGAGGCGTGCCTGGGCTCCTTCCTGCAAGAGCGACGCCCCTCTGGGCACCTTACTGGCTATTTTCATACCAAATAAACTGGATTTTCAAAAGATAGAAAACATCTATTGGAGAAACAAAGGCACATCTGGAAATAAGGTACTAAGTGCTATTAGGCCAAGGCTTTACTTCAATAGCGATTATCCTGATGACAGATTCCCTTTAAGTTCCAACCCTTTCCCAAACTTCCTGTCTGCCTGTGAGCTCATGCTGGTTGTTTTCCAGCAGAAGGTGAAGAGGCAGGGTGGAAGGGTTTACTGGCCCTTTAACCTCCTCCATAATCCAAACTTTCGCCTACTGTGTTTTGGAATGCGCTGCCCCAATCAGATTGAGGCTACATTCACACGAAAATCGTTTGTTTTAAGAACAATGATAGCCTATGGGGTTATTCACATGGCGGTTATTTTGACGGCCACTGAATAATGGACGTCATAAAATAGGACATGTCCTATTTTGTCCATTTTCACGGCCCGGGGAGGTATTTAACGTCCATTTCTGAAAAAGGCAGTGAAAAAACATCCGTTACAAACACACTGTTTTGCCATTTTTGATGGAAGTTTTTTTCACTGTTGTGTGAATGCAGCCTAAGGCCATTTTTAAACAACTTTTGCATCCATTTTCTGGCCAGCTGTCCGTTTTAACGGCAGTTTTGCATCAGTTTTTAATTGCCGTTAAATGGATGAATTCAATTGGCTTTTTTTTTTAAAAGCGGTTATCCTATCTTGGACAATGGGGGCATATCGCTAGGATATGCCCCCATTGTCTTATAGGTGCGGGACCCGCACCTATATCGAGAACAAAGCGGGGGAGCTCTGAGCCTGGAGGACCCCAGGTTTCCCGGGGTCCGACCACCACCAGGCGCAGCTGCCCGCTTGGCTCATAGAAATGAATGGGAGCTCACCGCGCAAGCGTGGCCCGGTTCCCATTAATTTCTATGGAGCCGACGGAGACCCACACCTATAAGACATAAGGATATGCCCCCATTGTCCAAGATGGGATAACCCCTTTAAAGGGGTTGTCCAAGTTATGAAAAAAAATATATAGCACTGTAAATCTGATGGGTAGCAATATATAACTAAGTTCAGCAAGTTTTAGGCAAAAAAAAAAATCTGTATTTCCTCATTTCCCTGGTTCTCTTCTGGACTTTGTTTACCTGCAGTAATAACAACAATCTCAGCCCCTCCCCCTTCTCTGCAAAGGCAGTGAATACAAGTGCTGAGTGACATGTCTGCCTGCTGGGATACTCAGCAGCATGTTGTATGTGTAGGACTACAAGTCCCAGCTGTACAATGACACTGCTGATACACACAGGAAATTCTCCCTACCTGTTCTTGTACAATACAATTCCTCTATAGCTCCTTGCCCAGCATTTGTCTCCTCTCACTGCTGCAGCTACTATTTGTTGTAAAGCCTTGAGCCCTCAGTGTGTTCTGGCTGAAGGGGTTAATGTTTTATCTGAAGGAATCCAGGGAGAGAGCAGATAGCAGCCGGCAAAGAAAGGGGGCGTGGCCAGTGACGTCTTGTGTACAGACTGTTATCTGAACTCTGAGGCTTGTGAACGAAACATCACAGACCCTCAGTCAACTCTGAGAAACCAGCAGCTTTAGAAACACAAAGTATATGGGAAAGTTGTTATACCTGACAAGTTAGAAACATATAAAGAACAAAAAAATAACTCGGACAACCCCTTTAAGTCTCATTCCCTGCAGTGCCCTCCAAATACATAATGTCACCAATAGTGCCCCAGTATGATTAATGCCCAAATTAGTGGCCCCCACTATTATTAATGCCCCCATAAGTGCACTCCTAGTATTATAAATGCCTCCATTCGTGGCCCCCAGTATTAATAATGCCTCCCTTACTGGCCCCCAGTATTAATAATGCCTCCATTAGCAGCCCAAAGTAATAATGATGCCTCCATTGGTGGCTCCCTGTATTATTAGTGCCCCCCATTCTGCTTGTGTAAAAAACAAAAAAAAACCTCCTCCACTTGAATGTGCGGGGACGCTCACTCCTCATTGAATGCAGCAGGAAAGGATCTGCTCTACAGGCGTGATGACGTCATCATGCTGGGGGCGCATTCCTGCTACATACAGTGAAGAGTTAGTCTCCACTTCCCTGGAGACAGCAGGACCTGAGCTCCCGCTGATGACGTCAAGTGGATGAAGTTTTGTTTTATGGGTTTTTTTTAACCCATGAAAGGCCCTTTGTACCCATTTTAACAGCCATTAAACCGGTTCACTACTGTCCGGGGTCTGTCTGGCCATGAAAATGGCCAAAATATGACATGCCCTATTTTTTACCGGCCAGGATTCATTGGCCGTTAAGAAAACGGCCATGTGACAAGCCCCATAGACTTCTATTGATTCTAAAAATGGCTGTCTGATGGAAGTCTCTTAAACGGCTGTCACACGGCCATTTTTTCCCGTATGTGTCAACGTAGCCGAAGTCCCCTTAAAAAAAAAAATCTTTTTAGACCGGCCTATCACGTTTCATAAACGGACTCCTCCACTTTTGTCAAAATTATTTCCAGTATCCCCTACACTCCTTACACCATAATCCACTTCATTTCTATGGCTGTGAACAGTACTACCCTATTCTGTATACAAGATGGCTGGACCTTGTACAAAACAAGTACTTTTACTTCTTGTGTCTCTTGTATTTTCTTGATGCGTGCTTATCCTCCACTCCCACCAAAACTGCAATTCGGGACCCCTTGTCCTCTGTAATAATGGGTGTCATATAGAGCATAACCACACCTAACTTATTTTATGGTGTGATGGGGTGGGAGAAGGGGGAAATTTACTTTACATGCTTTAATATAATTGATTTAACTGACTTTTACAATAAAATCTGTTCGACACTGTTGAAAAGTGGAAAACCGGTGAACTACATGTACATGGTATGCAGACTGGACACCTGGTGCTAAACTGAATAGGACTACCCAATGCAGGAGCTGATGCTCTGGCTCCGTGTATTAACAGAACTTGATATAATGCATTAAAACGCCAAGCATTTGTGGATTTTTTATACAATCCACTGTAAAATCAGAGAACGTTTGAGGAAATGATATTATTCCATGAGATTTCTTGCGCTACATCTGCTGTACATCATTGGACTGAAGTAAACAAGCGTACTGACTACAGAAAATTCACATTACCAGGATTTAAAATGGCTGATTTGTTTTCCACTGTGACAAGCTGAAAGAAGGCTGTATGCCCTGACCATGGAGCCGCAATGATGTTACGATGACAGACTCTTGATTCAGCGTTTCAGGTCTGAAATTGTGCAGTCACAAGAAATGGAATGTTAAATGAACTAAACCGGCCATGCATCGCAACGGGATGAGAAAAAAAAACTGAAGAGGCTAATACTAAAAAGTGGAGGTGGAGAATAAAACCTATGAAAATGTAAGCCATGTATTCTGAAAACACTGGAAATACTGAGGAACCTCTCACTGTGGCAGGTGCCATTGTCACAAGATAGTCCCTGCTATTCATGTCACCTGTCAGTGTATGTTATGGCTGACCGCTGTATATACTGTATATGCAATGTAATTGTGCAAATGGTGTTGTGTATCATGCCGATTAAACACAATATTAGAAGTGGTCACGATATGATGAAGCTACAGAAATTATTCTACGTTAAAAATGCATTATTTTACCATTAATGTCAGATAGGTACAGGTCCCACCTCTGGGACCCGCTCCTATCTAGAGAACAGTGACCCCAAAGTAAAGAAGAGTGTGCCATTCGTGCGTGGCCACCCACCATTCATCTCTATGAGAGTTCCAAAGACGGCCAATCAGTGGCTTGGCTTTTTCTGGCAGTCCCATAGAGGTGAATGGGGCGGTGGCCGTGATTGTGCGATGTGCTCTCCTTCACTTTCCAGCCACCATTCTGGAGATAGGTGTAGGTCCCAGAGATGAGACCCAGACCTGACATTGGTGGACATCCAAAGAGAACCGAGGGCAGCCGTGCATGTGCATGTCCCCCTTCGTTCATCTCTATGGGAGTTCCACAAATAGTCGAGAAAGCACACTCAGCTATTTTTGAAAGTCCTATAGCAGTGAATGGAAAGAGCACCAGGCATGCACGGCCAACCCTCCATTCCCCGCTAAGGGACGGACAGAAATAGCCAGCATTCAGCTATTTTTTGAAACTCCCATAGTGATGAATGGAGAGCATACTGCACTTGTGTGTTGTGCTCTCCTTCACTTCAGGGGGCCTGTTCTGTAGATAGGAGCTGGTCCCTAAGGTGGGACCCACACCAATCCTAGGGATAAGCCATAAAATGTCCAAGACGGGAATTCCCCTTAAAAGACCAACAAAATCTCGGGGGGAGACTTTTAGATTTTTGGCTCCCTGCCTTCAAAGAATCAAATATTTTGAATTTTTCTGTCAACTTAGTCATATGAAGGCTAATAGTGTAGGATGAGTTGACATAATCACTTTGTGCTGCAAGTAGTACCTGAGATTTCAGATTATCCCACATGGAGCTTAGAACACGAAAATGTAATTAATAGTTTTGAAACATATCATGCCACCTCACACCATATCAAGATTGGTCTAAAGGGTCATTTACAAGGGCGGACAGTTGAACAGATCATCGGTAACCAATGTTACTAGTAACGCTCGTTAGAGATGATCTGGCGGTGTAAATTCACCGCCGATTACCCGAGAAATGCTCGTTAATCGGATAATTGTATCTTTTGTGCAGAACAAAAGATCAACGCAGATGGTGCCACGTAAACACGATCTGCTGCCGGGACAGTATGGGGAAGAGTGATGGCATTAACGCTCGCCCCTCCGCATAGTCTGGAAGAGATCGCTACATGTAAATGCCACAGTCTCCTCCGCTAACGATTAGATTGTCGGGAAGGAACGATTCCTTCATCACAATCTGCTAGATTGTCGTCCCGTGTAAGGCCCCTTTCACACCTGCGGCACGGGGCTCCGGCGGGCTGTGCTCTCAGCAGGGGTTGCCGTGCTGCGGCCAGATCTGCGGCCCCAGTGAATGGGGCCGGAGTGTAGTTCCGGCCCCACACGTTCACCTGCAGCATCACGGATCCGGCAGGCTCTTCACCCACCGGAACAGACTCCCGAAGCCCCATGTCGCCAGTGTGAAAGGAGCCTAAGGGACCTTTAGAAAAGCAAAATCCCCTCCCCCTATCTACATTTCTTTGTTAACCTCATAAAGAGTGGGATCAATCCTGAACATTGCTGCTAACTACAAAACAAATGATACATTTTCACCTGCTATGTTCTCTGGATTTAATGTAAAAGTGAAATAAAAATCACTTGAAACATGGAGTTCTGTTCTATTCCTTTATTTATTTGGTATTTGTGTGGGTTGGAAGCGTACTATAAAATCATGTCTTCTTTATTGGTACAGCTTGGACATCTGATCTGACAGTCTGATGTACGTATTAGAAATAAATCATGAAATACAGACAGGGCACTGACCCCTCACAACAGACTGACGCTACTTATTTTGTACAGATTACTATTCAAATGTACATTGTGTGTAAAAGTCATCTCATTATTATCAGAGGGCAGGATTACAATAAAAGGTAACAGCTCTGTTATAAGGCTGTGGTTATTCCGATGAATGATAAAGATTATAAGGAATCCATGTCTATAGCTCAATATACTGATAACATCTCATTATCAGCATTTACTGTGAGCTGTAAAATGATAATTACCACCAAGATAATCTAGTCAGGGACACTTTTATTTTTTTTCACAGACACAGGAAAAAAGTTGCCAATTTTTATGGAGTGTCCAGAAATTTCTGGACGGTTGGCAATCCTGATGGTGGCTAATGTAAAGCATATCTGTAAATGTTGTTAAAGGGATTGTCTGAGTTATATATATATATCTTACAATGTGCCTTAGAATACATTAAATAATACTTTTGTCATGTACTGTCTTTATCCAAATGATCAGGTTTTGGCAGAACCGCTGGGGGTCATGTGACCTATGACGTCATCCTTCAGGCTCTCTGTGCTGATGTTTCGTGTACAAGCTAATCCTTGCCTGAGGGAGTGGCCCAGCTCTGTACACAAAACGTCAGAGCCTGTGTTCACGCCCCCTCTCTTTGGCTGCCAGCCAGCTCCTGTGCGATTCCTACCAGCGCAGGCAGCCCTGTGAAGTCCTCAGGAACACTGTCTCAAAAGCTGCCAGGTTCGGCACACATTAAGCCACGCCCCTCTCCCAAGAAGCCACGCCCCTCAAGAACATCTCTCTCTCACCAGGAGCAGCTGCAGTCAGGACTAAACAACTTATTGTAGTTACAGGACCTGTGGTGATGTTACAGGCATGTGATGTGGGAGGAGTTAGGGGAACACAGGCTCTGTGCAGGACTATGCTGGTGGAGAATGCAGAGGTACTTTATGTCAGTGTAACCAGTCTACTGTATAGCTTTCTGTATATAATGTGCACACAGTAGTTTATATATATATATATATATATATATATACACACACACACACAGCAGTATACAGGACAGGAGTATATAGTGTGTATATATATATATCCAGCAGTACACAGGATGGGAGTATATAGTATATATATATATATATATATATATATATATACTGCTGGATATATATATACACTATATACTCCCGTCCTGTGTACTGCTGGATATATATATATACCGTATATGCCGGCGTATAAGACGACTGGGCGTATAAGACGACCCCCAACTTCTGCCCTAAAAATATAGAATTTGGTATATACTCACTGTATAAGACTACCCCTCTCCCAAATGAAAAAAAGTCTGCTTTGATTTCAACATGTTAATTTTAATTCAAATGCATATGACATGCAGGTACTGTATATAGCAGCAAAACTGTCACTTATAAACATAAGGTTGTTTCAAACATGTACGGTAAAGCTAAAACTTTGCAAAACAAACAAGAGAGCAAGTGCCTGGTGATCATAACTGTAAGCTGCGATATTGTAACAGGTCTTGCTGGCATGACAGTTTCCCTTTAAAAGCCTTCAAAATCCTCCTGAGAATATAGAGAATAGTATGCTACTTCAGTATGCTAAGAGCAGGGGGCCGCACTGTGTGAGGTATAACCAATAGGATTAGTGCAGGGGCGGGGAGTCACCGGGAGGAGAAGGGGGGCGGGGCATGCGCGGCGGTCCCAGGAAGCGGCTCTCTACGCGCTGACGGGGAAAAAAAAAACACCTCACACAGTGCGGCCCCCGTATATCCGGAGTATAAGACGACCCCCCACTGTAGCCATTATTTTAAGGGGTTAAAAAGTAGTCTTATACGCCAGTATATACTGTATATATAAACAAATGAAGTAGGAAGCAGCACTTTCCAACCGTGGGTGCAAGTCCTTCAGAGACCGGGGACCAAGGTCTATTGTAGATATGTAGATAAAGGAAGGCAGCACTATGGAGTGCTGCCTTCCTTTATCTATCTATATATATATATATATATATATATATATATATATGCACACACACACACACTATTTACTGCTGTCCTGTATACTGCTGGATATATATTATATATATATATATATACACACAAACTATATACTCCTGTCCTGTATACTGATGTATATATATATATATATATATATATATATATATATACACTATATATTGCTTTCCTGTATACAGCTGGATAAATAGATATGCAATGTAACAGGAATATCTTCTGCCTGTGTGAGCTAGGAGATGATCATGTATGTGTTTGTACGCTAGGTTAGGTTGTCCAGAGGGGGGGGCGTGGAGGGGCAGATTATTCACACCCACAAATATTCATGAGGAAGAGCTGAGTCATTGTTGTTACACGCTCCCACAGCTTTGCTGCAGCATGTAAACAAAGCAATAACAGAACTATGTAAAGTATGGGTTTTCGCTTAAGAAATCAAGCTTAACTAATGTATATGTAAGTCCTGATGAGTTTTATAATGTTTTTTTTTTTTCATTACTCGGATAACCCCTTTAACAGCCCAGTCAAGAATAAATAAATCTTTTCGGTGTAACCTGTGATACACATATAGTGAAAAAAAAAGCAAACCAGGAACTGTCAGTACAGTATATTAAAAGATTTCAGAGACAAAACATTTCTTTGCAGACAGTGCGGCAGGTTTTCTGTTGAAAAACTACTGCAGATCTATTACCTGTTCAATGCTGGGCTTCTCGAATGGCGGACTTTCCGGAGATCCTTCCACCACAGGTTTCCCCATTTGCAGAATACATTTTCTTAAAAGCTGAATATGAAAGGTAAAATGTCAGATAAAACAGACAGTTTATATTTTTAGCCTATCCTAGGGGGATTACATGTATTCATTCAACAATCAAAAATGTACTAGTTTATAATTGTGATCAAGATGACTTCAACATAAAATATGCCTAAGGCTAGTTTCACACGAACGTTGTGTTTTGTCCATCCGTATGGCATCCGTTTTTTTTTTTGCAGATCCATTGTACCAATGCCTATCCTTGTCCGTTTTGCGACGAATAGGACATGTTTTATTTTTTTTTGCAGGGCTACAGAACGGACATACAAATCCGGACAGCACACAGTGTGCTGTCAGTATTTTTTGCGGACCCATAGAAATGAATGGGTCCGCATTTTATCAGCAAAAATGCGAATCGTAGCCCGCAAAATATACTGTCGTGTGAAAGAGGCCTTACCCTGCTGTTCTGTTCGCATTTACTATACACTTGTACTGTTTCGGGTCAATATGACCCGACCTGTTAAAGTCTTGATTTTTAGCTACTCTAAGTGTATTATTTGAATACCTGTTGCATTATTAAACTGTACGCGAACATGGTTGGTCATAAATACATGAAAAATGAAATTAAAAACTTATTTTTTCTTTATTTTGTTTCGAAAAAAGTTGCACAGGCTTATTACAATATTCTCACATTATTACGTTCTGCACAGAAATAACAAACATGTGCTTTAGATAAATATTTTCAGCAACTATAACATGGAACTTAACTGTATGTAAACATCTTGTAAAAAAACAAATGAAAAATGATAAAAACTTCATTTTTTTCTTTATAAAAAGGTTGCACAGGTTGGCAGCTTTTTTTTGGGAACAACTGTTGTAACTCCAGTAAAATAAATCATAGAACTCTGCACATCTCTTTTACTAAGGATAACTTGTGGCAGTTCTGGCTTGTTTTTTCTTACAGTACCCAGAATGGTAAGTTTTCTTTTTAGCAACATCTGCCCCCAGTTGGTGAAAAAGTTGTCACATGTCACATTTTGTCCTTTTAGTCCATGTGTCAAATCCAGAACAACTCGTATTCCCTGATTTTTCTCCAGAGTTTCTTCCTGTATACACTTGAGCGTTTACAGCGTATGCACTTTTGCTGTCACAAAGTGTCCATATCTTGATGCCGTACTTTGCTGGCTTATTCGGTATATATTGTCTGAACGGGCACTTACCTCGGAATGACACCAGTTGTTCATCGAGAGTTACAGCATCACCAATCTAATATATAAAGCTGAGTGTGTGTGTATGTCCACTAAAGGAATCTGCACCGTCGCAGCTACAATCACGAAATTTGGCACACAGGTACATCAGGTGTCCGGGAAGGTTTTAGACTGGGTCTCAGCTCTCCAGGACATACCGTTCCTGAGATATTCCCAAAAAAATGCAAATATGGCACATCACTTGACCTACACTAGCCAAAAGAAGCCTGAAGGTCTTTCTCTTCACATCCCAACTGCCATATAAACGGACACATGTCCCTTATCGGCCAACAGAAGCTCGCAGGTCCTTAGTCTTCACATACACACAGTTTTACTCCAGGTTTCCATAACAGCCCAGCCATATTTCTTCACTGCTGTAGGGGCAGGGTGCTGTGGATGACACTATTAAAGGGAACCTGTCAGCTCCGAAACACCTCCTGAACTAGAGTAAGTGGTATATAGTGTAAGTGGTGCTGAATCTGATTATGTAAGTTTTATCTTCATACTGACTTCCATTCCGACGCTGTGATCCCACAAACCAGCAGTAAAATGCATTGAGAGGACTCTTCTTTGAGTCCTCTCCATTATGTGAGTGAGCACCGGAGTCCACTGAGTGCATTTTACTGCAGGTTTGTCAGAGCACAGACTCAGAATGCAAGTGAGTATGAAGATAAAAATTACATAACCGGACTCGATGTCACTTACACTATACACCGCTTAGGGGTTGTTCACATATCAGTTATTTGATCAGTTATTTCCATCAGTTATTGTCAGCCAAAACCAGGTGCGAGTCAAAAACACTGAACAGGTGCAGATCTTTTCATTACACCTGATCTGTGTGTACTGTCCACTCCTGGTTTTGGCTCACAATAACTGATTGAAATAACTGATCATATAACTAATATGTGAACAACCCCTTACTCTAGTTTGGAGGGTTAAAGATTCCATTTAAGGGAGCGGAGTATTGTGGAGGTCACAGGACTTAAAAACCCCACCCCCAGGTCACGCTAAGCCACGCCCCGATTGGGTTAAGCCACGCCACCTCCCACTCTGCAGCCGACAGGGATTGAAAAAATGAAGGTAAAAATCAACTTTACTCAGCTGTATTGGTGGGAGGGAGGGTTACTTTCTCTCTGCAGCTCAGACTCAGACAGCACAGTGCTACTGTCTGAGAGTCAGCTGTTCAAAAGGACATGCCGGAAAAGACGGAATGTCCAGCCTAAAACTGGACCTCTGGCCACCATAGGGGCAGGCTGCTGTGGAGTTCACAGTTAAGGGGAGGGTCAGCTATGGAGGTCAGTGTTAAAGGGCAGATTTCTGTAGAGGCCACTGTTAAGGGGGCGGGGTGTTGTGGAAATCATGGTTAAGGAGATGAGGTACTGTGGAGGTCACTAATAAAAGGGTGCCCGCTGTGGAGGTCACTGTTAAGGGGGCCAGTTATTGTGGAAATCAATGTTAACGAGACGGGGTACTGTGGAGGTCACTAATAAAGGGGCGGCCGCTGTGGAGGTCACTGTTAAAGGGGAGGGCGCTGTGGATGTTACTGTTATGGGGGCCGGGACTGTGCAGGCCACTATTAAAGGGGCAGTGGGGTACCGTGAGGTCACTGTGAAGGCAGTGGAGTACTGTGAGGTCACTGTTAAGTGAGCAGGATACAATGGAGATCACTAAGGGAGCGGGCTACTGTGGCAGTCACTGTTAAAGGAGCAGTCGCTGTGGAGGTCTCTGTTAAGGGGGCCGGGAATGGTGTGGAGGTCCCATTTTAAGGAGACAGGGTCAGTGTTAAGGGATGGGGGCTGTGGAGGTCACTGTTTAGGGGACAAGGTGCTGTAGATGTCATCATTATAGTAGATACTGTTCATATCTTTTAACGACACACAAACATTAAATGAAATAGATGAAATATACCCGTGCGAAGCCAGGTCCTTCTGCTAGTATTATATAATTTTGGTACAATCTCTACCCATTTATTCCAAACATTTCTAATAGTGGATAGTTTATCTGTAGCTCTTCTTTCATTTCAACCTGTTTTATTATCAAACCGCAGTACTGTAGAAATGCCATGAAACTTTTCAAGAGACATTGTAGCTCTAAATATGTGGCGAACGGTTTCAGAATTCCACAAACTTTGATCCACCATATTTGTATACTCCTGCTAAAAGTAGTAAACCAATAAAAGCATTTAGAGCTATCCAATCTAAATTGTTCCAGAATAAGCAGGTAACATAAGGAAAATAAAAAACTCTTTTCTTTTACAATATGCAATCTTGACAACTGAATTGAATTATTTTTAGAGGAACAGCATAGTAAAGTGCAGCGCAATATACCTGTACAGAACTGTACTGAAAGCCAGTCCATCTGCAGTAATTTGAAAATGTATCGAGCGCATGTGTAAATCTGCACAGACCTACAGGAACTGGATAAATAGTAGATGCAATAAATAGTCCAAAATGAGATTAGAACTCCTTTTATGTTAGGGCAAATATGGTAGGAGATCTGTATAAAATGCTATCAGGTCATATTGACCCGAACAGTACAAGTGCAAGTGCAACAATCAGCGTGTAGCAAAAAGATAGAAAATAAAATAACACTCATAGTAAGAAGCTCTCAAATAAAGAAAATACAATTAACCACAAGTTTCAGATCCTCATAATAAAGAATCTGCAGGGTCTCAAATTTCATTTCTGGTCATATTGACCAGAACAGAACAGCAGGGTTAAAGGAATCAGTCAATACAGATTTTAGCAAAAAGACTGGGTGAATTAAAGGGAGTCTGTCACCTCATTTTTACCTATATAACTAACAGCAGTGCCCCACAGAAGATTGCAGGCACATCCCAGACATACCTGTGTGCACTTTGTGTCTGTATTACATGTCCAGGAAAAGCACTTTTATTCTGCAGGAAAACAGCTCCCAAGTGCCCAGCTCTGCTGCTGCAAGTGCCCAAAGCAAACCAGACTGAAGAGGGGAGGGCTGCTTTAGCTGCTCGTATCTTGGGATTGGTAGCAGATAAAAAAATGGTTCTGACTTTCTTTGAAAGTTGGCATTCCAAACTTTCAAATGATACAAAATCACAGCATTATATCCAGTATATCAGAAGACATAGCTGTTAGAAATCGAGTCGGGAGAGAAAGCTCTTTTTAGTTTCACTTTCAGCTGGGCACTTGGAAGCTGTTTTCCTGCAGAATAAAGGTGCTTTTCCTGAACACGTAATACAGACACAAAGTGCACACAGGTATGTCTGGGATGTGTGTGCAATCTTCTGTGGGCACTGCTGTTAGTTATATAGGTGAAAAACAGGTGAAAGACTCCCTTTAAAGAAAGTGACCCAACATTTTGCTCAGAGTCTCAGGGTCTCTAAACCTGGCGATGGCGATGTATTACTTTAGTATTTTATGTAGAGGCTACATAAAATACTAAAATAATACAATTGTGGTTTTAGTATGGTACTGTCAATGCTGGTCTGTTCATTTTTAGACAACTTGTAGATCAGCAAGAAGGCCAGCTCTAGATTAAATGGGTTCTCCAGGATTCCTTTCTACCTTAAATCGCCCCCCACTCCCAATCCTTACTAGAGCTGTGAATGGAAGTATACTTAATTTCTCCCCGTCGCTGGATCCACTGCTGTATTCGATGCATTTTGGTCCCCACATGTAAACTTTCAAAAGGGACAGTCACATACGCCGCTGCAGCCAATGATTGGCGTCAAGGGTGACGTTCCCCAGTGATGTAACGCTTGCAAACACATCACCCCTGTGAATTCTGGACAACCCCTTTAAGGCATGGCACTCAAGTAATCTGACCAGGTAAATGTATCTGTAACAACACCAGCCTTAGAACATCTCTCAGTACCTTAAAGAGATAGAAATAGACTTGTTTGGTATCAGCGTCTTCTTCCTTGTGTACACAAGTGAACAAGTATTCCACATCCAGTGCAATCCCCAGGAGTCTATTAATCTCCTCTTCTGATACATTCTCTAACTGGGAAACATGTGAAGCTGAAAGACAGTAAAGTGAAGGAAGAAATGATGCTGGGCTATTGTCTTTTATAAAGTAGATACACAGAGACAGGCCACTATTAAACCGAAGTGGTCCAGTTGGGCACATAGTGTGTTTATGATGACGATAAAGTGTCAACCTATAGATATAATTTATCCAAATATTACTGGAACATCTCATTATTAATGCAGTGCTGGCACAAAAACAGGATTTTTCAGGGCAATTCATCACACTGCATGATATCACAGGATCATCATGAAAGCTTCATATATTAAAGGGAATCTGTCACCTCTTTCCAATGTGTGTAAAGAATGGCAATGCATTCTAGTTCAGTTTACCATCATCACAACTAGGGTTGAGCAAATCGCATTCGGATTGCTGTCTCGAACCTAATTCTTTTAAAAACTATGATTGCCTCCATCCTACTGTAAAATGTATTGTGTCTGCAATGTTTATTCGCATAAATTACTGTATCAAAATACGAAGCTGAACTCAGCTTGATTAATGAGACAGGAAGCCAAGTTCAGCTTCGTATTTTGAAAAGGTAATGTTTATGTGAATAAACAAAGTGACACGTGATAGAAGAGAGAAAAAGTACCGTATTTTTCGCTTTATAAGACGCACTTTCCCCCCCCCCAAAAGTAGGGGGGAAATTTCTGTGCGTCTTATAAAGTGAATACAAGTGAGCGCTTCCATTATCGAAGCGCTCACTAGTACGTATTAGGTGCCGGGACCCCCATCAGACCTCAGATCAGCCCACCCAGCCCCATAAGGATAAAATAAGAAACTCTCTCACCTCTCCTGCGCCGTGGTTCTGCTCCGGGTCCGGCACTCCTTTGTCTATGCACGCAGTCAGGTGACAGTGCAGCGCCGGCTGGAGAAGACAGAGGAGCGCCGGACCAGGAGCAGAGCCGCGGCGCAGGAAAGGTGAGAGAGTTTTTTATTTTATATTTATGGGGCTGGGTGGGCTGATTTGAGGTCTGATGGCGGCACAGTCGGCTAATATGGGGGCTGATGGGCTGATCTGAGGTCTGATGGGGGTACAGTGGGCCGATATGGAGGCACAGTGGGCTGATCTGAAGTCTGATGGGGCAGAGTGGGCTGATATTGGGGGCACACTGGGCTGATCTGAGGTCTGATGGGGGCTGATTGAGGTCTAATAGGGCTAGTGTTGGCTGATATGGGGGCACAGTGGGTGAGCTGATCTGAGGTCTGATGGGGCACAGTGGGCTGATCTGAGGTCTGATGGGGGCACAGTGGGCTGATATGGGGGCACAGTGGGCTGATCTGAGGTCTGATGGGGGCACATTTGTCTAATATGGGGACTGATGGGCTGATCTGAGGTCTGATATGGGTAGAGGGGCTGATATGAGGTCTCATGGGGTAGAGTGGGCTGATATGGGGGCACAGTGGGGTGATATGGGGGCTGATCTGAGGTCTAATGGGGTCACAGTGGGCTGATATGGCGGCACAGTGGGGTGATATGGGGGCTGATCTGAGGTCTAATGGGGGCACAGTGGGCTGATCTGAGGTCTGATGGGGGCACAGTGGGCTGATATGGGGGCTGATAGGCTGATCTGAGGTCTGATGGGGGTCTGACATGGAGGGCTGATATGGGGGTCTGATGTGATGCCCTGAAATTTATGGGGGGTCTAATATGAGGTGTGATGAAAAATATTTTTATCTTATTTTCCTACTCTAAAATCTGGAATGCGTCTTATCATCAGGTGCGTCTTATAAAGCGAAAAATACGGTAAGTCTTGCGATATTTGCTGAAACTTCTGAAACACCTCTCTGGAGGCAAGACATTTTACAGTAGGATAGATGTGATATTCTTAACAAAGTTTTCAAAAGAATCGGGTTCGGATACAGCAATCTAAACCCAATTCACTCAACCTTAATCACAGCTATGCCTTTGTTAGCCATATTGCTGTTTCCAATCCAAGACCCCGGCAGGCCATGATTAACAGTTGCAGGAGCCCAAGCTCACCTCTTGCAAGTGCCCAAGCCCGCCTCTACTCAAGTTCAGTGCTGCCCCTTGCACCTTCATGCCTGCCACCTGAGCTGATGCAGCGAACAAGGAAAGGAAAGTGCTGATATGTAAATCAGGTATTTGGAGCAGAAATATGCATCGTTTGGGGTACTGAATACAGATGAAAAAAATCATTATGAGACCTGAGAACCCCTTTAATTCTGGACACTGTGCAAGTCTCAGTGGTTTGGTGCCCACTCACCAGACAGTTACAGCATATCTTATGTTGTCTTTGGTGAGCAAATACTGTCAGGGCTATGACCAATCCTGCCATTTATCATATTAATTAATAGCCAATTCTGACAGTAATATCGTCTTTGTCCATTGTTATGGCAGTGGATGCATAACCACTGTGTCAACCAACAGATTTGGATTTGGGCTAATCCTAAGGGAATTATCCTGCCAGTCCCCTGGTATTCAACCTTTAACCCCCTATACAGGGATCTGGACTTCTCTGCAGAAGAAACACCAGGCCGGCAGCTCCTGAAGTAGTCTCTTCATCACAGACGGTTGACACACACGCGCCTAGAGACACTGGTGCAGGACACAAGGTCCCAGGCAAAATCGGAGTCAGGGACAGGCCAAGGTAAGGTCTGGTGTGCATGGAGTGCGTGCATATGGAAATTGTTCCAAGGTCAGGGTAGACAGCGTAGGAACAATATGAAGGTCAGGCACAAATCAGGTCAGGCAGCAGAAAATCAGAGTACTGTAAACAGGCAAAGGTCCATACACAGGCAGACAACAGGAAACAGCACATCTAGAAGGAATTTAGCAAGCTAAGGAACCTAATTGCTCAGGCACCCTCCCATAGGGCAAGGTGTCTGAAGTACCCCAGTGTTGCCAACCATTGGTTGATGAAAATTAGGATGTGCACTAGCCCATTAAGAGCTGGAGGGAGAGCGCATGTGGTAGCAGGGGAGGGGCCTTGCCGGCAAGCAGGCCACAGTCTGCGTGGTGTGACAGAGCAGACCTGGTGGCCAGATCTGCTGCGACATAGGCAGTAGGTGGCGGGTCTAGGTCACCAGTTGAGGTGAATGGAGCAGCAATGGCTCACAGCTGCCACCTTAACAGTTATTATAAAACTGTAAAGCATAGTCTAAATTTAGTATGTTGTAATATCAGAACCTGGAACCAGAATGTTGACCAACAAGAAATGTGGTGGCCAAATCAAACAGAAACTACATTGGAAACTCATCCATAAATGTAAGGTCACAACTAGAAAAACAGAAATTCTAAAATGAAGTCAGGCAGCTCCAGTATCTTGCATCAAAGAGCCAAATACAGGGTCAAATTCAGGTCCATCACATCAGCTTTCTCTTGCTATGCTTTCATTTTTCAGCCTTAAGCCTATGTCCTCCGTTTACTTTCTTACATCTTAAAACTGCCAGGACTCAAACTAGGCAGAAAGTAGATCAACAGGTTCAAGTGACAATAATTAAATGGCAATGCAAATAAAAATATCATGATTAATGTACTCTTATCCTAGTAAATGTCACAATAAAAAAATCTTCCTTACCAAGTGTGTGAGAACAACTACGACATGGCTCAGTGAGGCTCACAACTCTCTGCTGAAAATCCATTCTGGGTGGTGTGGGTGGGGGATTGGGATTCTTCCATCCATTGCATTTACATGTTTCATCAGCCTGAAATATTAATAAATAATATCACTATTAGTTAATTCAAAAATGACTCAGTGTGTTGTTTGTAATTTCTTACGTTACAGGATAAGTAGATGAGAACGAGCAACTACAAGAACTTCACCTTCCTTACGTCTCTTGTTCAACTTGGTGACAACTGATTTCCTTTTCCCAATTTTTGTTAGTAAGTTCTTACTGAACACCTCAGGTACCTAGTATGTTGGGCAACAAACAATCCACGTGAAGTGCTATATTTTCACTGGTAGCAAGATACATCAAAGGATGGAGACGGGGCGGACTGGGAACTTAAAGTGGCCCTGGAAAAAATACTAAAGGTGACCCAGTTTTGTACTTGGGTCTGAAATAATGGAAGGCAAGGCCAGCAATACCATATTGTGGCACATTATACTGCCCCAACAGAGCCAAATATCACAGTCCATCAAAAAATACTGCCAGCAGCACAAACTACATCCCCAAAAACTTCCACTGGCTGGCCATGAAGAGGGCCCAGATGGCCCTCTGGGCATCGGCCCACTGGGAAATTTCCCTGTAAGGTCTATGGCCAATCCACCCCTGGATGGAGACCTGCTCTGAAGAACAGGAGTCACAAAGCAACAGATTTTTATATTGCAACTCATCTCTACGTCTCCAGTTTCAAAAACCCCGATTGATCAACTCTGGATAGCCATACGTCTTGGTGAATACATTTAAAGGATCTTTGAAGAAAGACACCGAGTGCTGCAATATTCCTTTTCTATTTTCTAAAGAGTATAATGCCTCTCACATAGTACGGTGCAACTTTATGGGCCGCAACAGAATATGGTGCCTCATTATATGCCCGTAACACCATAGGGAGACCCTTATGTACTCTCAACACAATTTGGTACACTCTGAACACAATATGGTGCCCCTTTATTGTCCCAAAAATGGATAATAAACTAGCCTCTGTTCCCATGAAGAAAGAGGTAGATCTCTCCATGGAGTCTGCCTGGTGGCTAGGTCCAGCAGGCATAATGACGTCACTTCACCATGCCTACCAGTACCAAACCACCAGTTGTGGAGTCAATAGTGGAGCAGAAGCTGGCATATTCACCTGTATCTGCGTACTGAGGGTGCAGATACAGTTGAAAGTGGTGCTACTGCCAGGGGCCCAGCTGTCAAGTTGCCTAGGGCAGATTCTATTTGACCAAATAGGTCATATTAAAAGAAGTTGTTTTGATAAGGGAACCCCATTCAATGAGGAAGGTCACAGTTGTGAAGGGGAGGTTTAGGCTACTTTCACATTGGTGGCATGGGTGTCCGGCAGACTGTTCTGGTGGGTGAACAGCCTGCCAGATCCGTGCTGCCGCTACTGCACGCCTGCAGCCGGAACTACGCTCCGTCCCCATTCACAATAATGGGAGCGGGCCGGAGTTCCGGCCGCAGTAGGTCAAACATGCCGAGAGGTGGCCGGACTAAAATTACAACATTTTGTAATTTTAGTCCGGCCGCCTCTCGGCATGTTTGCCGTGCTGCGGCCGGAACTCCGGCCCGCTCCCATTATTGTGAATGGGGACGGAGCGTAGATTAGATCCGGCCGCAGGCGTGCAGTAGCGGCAGCATGGATCCGGCAGGCTGTTCACCCACCAGAACAGTCTGCCGGACACCCGTGCTGCCAATGTGAAAGTAGCCTTAGTGGTTTAGAAAAACAGTCTTCCATCGTTTGGTTCATCTGCATTAAATAGTTCCCAAATATAACTAAAATACAACCAAGTGTATCTATAGCGGTATACAGTACATACTGTGATATATAAAGGGGGACGGTTTACAGGGTATTTACATTTTTTAAGGCTACCTTCATATCTCCGGCACTGTGATCTGCCTGCCAGCAGAGAATGCCAGGAATTGGCCGATACAAACTGTAACATGCAGCAGTTCCTGTCCGGTCAATTCTTAGTATTTTTGCAATATTGAGGGCGGACCCTTTTAAAGTTAATGGGGCTGGCGGGCATTCCTGCCAGAATTGCTGCCGCATATGTGAAACTAGCCTAAACCATTCATCAGTGCAGCAAATTCCACTGCCTCGTAAATTAATTATTTGGAATTTTAAAGGGGTTTTCTGGGATTCTGATATGATGACCTACACTCAGGAGAAGGCTAGGGTCCAACACCCCTGCCAATCAGCCTTTTCCTAGGCCAGTAAAGTCACGTTCATCGGTCCCGTGGCCTACGCGCTGCTCAGTCCCCTTCAAGCTGGAATACCAAGCACTGCTGCTATACAATGAATGGTGCTATGCCTGGTAATCTGCGAGGAGGCCTGAAGATAGGTCACCAATATAAGAATCTCAGAAAACCACTTGAAAAAGATAATTCTACTTTGTTTTCATTTTTACAGCACAGTATAAAAAACCCACAGGCCACATAAAAAATGGGAATGAGTGCCAATGCAACATTTTGATGTCTGCAGTTAAATATTCCTTGGACTGTGGAGAAATCCTATCCTGTAATCTTTCCATTTAACAGTAACCATTAGGTTTATGCATCCACATATCAAATAATGGATGCCTGGCAGTTTTTACTCTGGCAAATTAATACAACAAAGTAGCACAGTAAGAAGTGATGGAATGGCGGCACTAATTAATTCCTTTCACACTCGTCAGGCTAATTAATGGCTTGGTTAGCCCTTTCCTGAAAGGCACTAAAAGAGCTCAGAAATACAACCACAAACCACCAGAGAGGGGCGCCACTGGAATATGATTATAACGTGCAGCAGGGAAGGGAGCACCTACACCAAGATTTGCCATATAGTTCTCTTACATGCACATCTGACTCCAGCAAATGGCATTTATCATGTAGAGAAAGTTAATACAAGGCACTTACTAATGTATTGTTATTATACATATTGCTTCCTTTCCTGGCTGGATTCATTTTACCATTACATTATATACTGCTTGTTTCCATGGTTACAACCACCCTGCAATCCAGCAGTGGTGGTCATGCACACTATAGGAATAGGAGCCAGGCCTATGAGTTCTTCCACAGTCCTAGCCTCCAGAGAGGCGGCACTTTTTCCTATACTGTACAAGCACGTCCACTGCTGCTGGTTGCAGGTGGTCATAATGCCTAGCAATGCATAATGTGTTGGAAAAATGAATCCAGCCAGCAAAGGAAGCAAGATGGACAATCTGAATACAATACAAAGTGCCTTGTATTAACATCTACTTGATAAATGCTATTTGCTGAAGTGAGACAACCCTTTTAAAGGGAATGTGTCATCAGAAAATGACCTACTTTCCCACTGGCGGTAGCCTTTTCCGGCAGGCTGTTCCGCCAGTCCACCTCAGCACAGATCACAGAACATGCCTAGAAAACTCTCCCATAGAAGTCAGTGACCATTGTGTCTATGGCCCAGGGGGCTGCCGTAAAGCAATTTTTCAAATGTTTTCCAAATGTTTTTAAAAATGGCTCAGGAAAGATGGCTGCCCTCATAATCATGTTCGGCAAATAGAATTTAAAAAAAAATCTGTAATCAGAAAATAAAAACAGATTAGAAAAAATAGATTAATTACTATCTGGTTTATTTTTTATGACACATTTCCTTTACGTAACGTAGAAAGATGTAGATAAAAGCCTGCTGTCACATATTTGTGAACTCCGAAAACATGGATGCTTATGGGTATTTCCCTTTTTTATTGGGGAGCATGTGTACACACATTATCTTCAAGGGGCGGGCTCAGAAAGACAACTCCTTTTTAATAAGAAACCAATATGTTGATCAGTTATTGTCATAGGAAGCTGCTCCTGGAGATACTTAAATGAGACCCATGGCTTTTAGGTCTGATCAGGTCCCAAGTGAAGAACCACACAAACACACACTTGGACATCCTTATGCCCTGATAGGGTATATGGACAGAACTGTTGTGGTGAGGAAACCCCTTTAAATGTCAGAGACATAACCCTCAACCTCTCAGACATTTCCTCAGTCATCCACTCGCACATTACACACTTCTATTATGAAAATTATAGTGATGGTTTTGAATGATGGAGGGTGGAGCCTCATCTGTGATGTAAACAGGCAAGCTGGCAATGAAAACACACTAGATGCAAATCATTATACCACGTGAGCAGAGGATCCTATCACACAACCATAGGTCAACAAAATCTATCCAATAAAATGTGCAGCTAAATCAGTCTTGACAAAAAACAAATTCATATTAAAGGGGTTGTTGCAAGAAAAATATTCCACAGTTTTCAAACCAGCACCTAGATCTGAATACTTTTGTAATTGCTTGTAATTAAAAATTTAGCATAGCCACTGAGATTAAAATATACTGTATAGCACCTCCTGCAGTTTGTGTTTTTCTTATTTCTTTGAGTTTTCTTTCACTGAGAAGGCCGCACATGCTCAGTTTCATCCTTTAACTGCCTCCTGAGCTGTGATAGGGAGAGCATGGACACGCCCCCTGAGCTGTGAAACACACCCCCTTAGCTGCAGCAGAAAAGACACTCCCCTTGAGCTGTCAGCTTGATATAAATCTAGCAGAACAATGAATGGGAGATCTCTGGATCCATGTGAGGTACAGGGCTGGTTCTAGCTTTATTAGAAAGAGATTGTCATGTCCTATATGTGATATCTGATTTTCATTTTTTATGTTAGTCATGGGATAACCCCTTTAAAGCAAATGCAAGGGGGGGGGATTTATCTAGCCTTCTGGCTTTAAAAAGTCACAAAGAAGGACTTTTGCAACTTTTTGGGCTTATTTGCGCACCAATATGCCACTTTTTGCATTTTTATACCACTCACTCAGTTTTGAAAAGTAGATAGGGAAGTGGGCATGGTTAGCCATGTTAATTAGCTTCCCTCCAGACTTATCGCTGTGACTTTTTTAAAAAGTTGCAAACAACAAGGAGCAAATTCACTCCAATGGGGGGGGGTTAAACTAAAAAAATGGAGCAGCTTTTCTAGACACAAAAGTTTTAGGTTTCAAGATTTGCCAAATGTAATAAACAATGTGCAACATTTTGTAAATTTGGCGCAAAATACTCTACACAGACTGAAGCAAAACTGACTTCACTTATTACCCTCGTGGTAAATTCTTTCCCAACAGTCCACAGTGCCAGTGGTATGATACAATTCACATTCAGCCCCAGGGCAGACAACAGGGAGTGCTCTGTTCAATAAATGTTACTTTATTGTTTGCTCTATAGTGGTGTGCACTATTCTGCTGCCTGTCTGTGTTTTGTTTCATATTGTTCATATGATGCACGTAGGCTGCCCCATAATTTTTTAAATATGATGATTGGACACCACAATTTAAATTTGTGGTGTCCAATCACCTTCTTATGTTCAGTGCTAGAAAAATAAGTCTAATCCATGGGGCCCCACCTCACAATTTAAGGGACTTAAAGGAGTTTTTTGTCTGTCAGTTTTTTATATAAGGAGCAGAAAGGTATAAAAGATTAAAGAAGCATTACTCACCATACCGATCCTCTGCCATTGCCATTCTAATACTAACCAGGTCTCTGTTTCCTGGTCCAGACTTAACATGCAGAAGATTTCCATTCAGTCAATGACAGGCTGCAATGGGGACCCACCTAAGCCAATGGCTGGCTGAATGGACATATCCTGCCATTTCCTGTGTGTCGAGTTAGGACGGAGGAGGTAACCGTTGGAATAGTAGCAGTGGGGAATCGGTGAGGTGAGTCATGCTTCTTTTTATTGTTTCACACCATTCTATCCTTTCTCTAAAATAATGTATCCCACCAGACAAACCCTTTACAGAATCTTCTGCTAAGGTCTTGGTGAGGGGAGTTTTAGTGTTTTTAGTGTATATACAGTATGTCTAGGTGTGGACAAGCCATAATAATATAATTCTGAATTGTGCTAATTTGCTGATTACAACCCCTATGTCAATGATGCCTTATTTCTGGAGCATAAGGAACATCCCCAGTAGGAGCTAATTGTGGCACCTGCAGAAATATTTCAAAAGAATATTAACACTTTTTACAGAAAACTTTATAGAAAAGGTTATCCTAGGGACTTACATTTTTGTTGGAAATGTTCTCTTTCATGCAGTGGTGACATTTGTTCTCACGTACGTAAGACAACCTTATATTTTGCTAAAATTTAATTTGCTTTATCTTATCCTAACCTTTCACTTTCTCCGTACCCACTGCAATTCAATATCATGTTCTGTGCCAAATGCCCTATACAGTTTGCTGATTTCTCAACAAATGGAACATGTTCTACAAAACCAAGGTCACTAATATATATTTTTTAAAGGAACGGGACACCCTGAAACCCACTGGTAATTTGACACCATTTTTTTACCCTAATTTAAAGGGAGCCCATCACCTTCAATTTTGATGTCAATTCCTCCCTTGCAAAGCGTGGAATGCATTAACACCTCACAGTTCCAGAGAAACAACCTTTGTTTTTGCCAGCTTCTTCACTAGTGCACTCCCAGTCAGTACAGACAGAAACATAATTAAAAAAAAGATTTTGTAGGAATGTTCAAGACAAGTGAACTGTTAGCAGGGGTGCCTAAAAGGGTTATCCTAAAATTAATGTAAAAAATGAAAATTAGACATCATATAGTACATGGCAATATCTCTCTAACAAACCTAGAACCAGCCCTGTACCTCACATGGATCCAGAGATCTCTCCATTCATTGCTCAGCTAGATTTATTGCAAGCAGGTAGCTTAGGGGGTATTCATAACTCAGTGACTATACTAAATTTTTGATGACATGCAATTACAATTGCAATTCAGATCCAGGTACTAGTTTAAAAGGGTTGTCTGGGTTCGGAGCTGAATCTGGACGTATCTCCATTTTCACCCATTTCATGTTCTGACGCTCTCCCTTGCCCTGAACTGTATTATGCAGGCCAAGGGCTTTTTTGTTTGTTTTTACACTGCTAGGCAGAGGCTTCCATCTAGTAGTGTTGCCGGTGACATAACCAGCGCTGATGAGCGGGCTTTAGCAGTGCCCTAGTCGTTTTACAGATATGGCAGCACTAAAGCCGCCCATTAATAGCGGTGATGTCACCGGGCTCACTGCTAGGCGGAAGCTTCCGCCTAGCTTACCCATGGAGAGCCCGGTATGTCACCGGATCTCCAAAAAAAGACTATTAAGCACAGCACAAAGGAGAGTATCAGAGCATGAAATGCTCCAATGTTCATATCAGGGGGGCTGCCTGGGTGAAACTCAGAAAACCGCTTTAAAAATGTTTTTGCGGGATAACCCCTTTAAGTTTCAGAGTCAAGTAAAGATTTATTCTTAGGCTACTTTCAGACTAGCGTTTGTATTTATATAGGGTCTCAATACCGGAACAAAAAGCTTCCGTTTTGCCGCCATTCATTGGCAATGGGGACAAAACGTAACTGAACAGAACAGAGTGCTCCAAAATGCATTCCGTTCCGTTCTCATATCGGAGAGCAAACCACTAGCATGCTGCGGTATTCTTTCCATCATGGCATGTGGAGCAAGACGGATTGGTCTTCGCTATGTTAAAGATAATACAATCGGACCCGTTCATAACGGATGCAGATGGTTGTATTATTAGTAACGGAAGCGTTTTTGATGAACCCTGCCGGATCCAGCAAAAACGCTAGTGTGAAAGTAGCCTTAGTTATAAATACTTTGAAAGTTATTGAATTGCACAGAAACCCCAAAGAAAGCTAACTGCTCCTTTATTTAGATATTGGTAACACATATGTTACACTCTTGCAGAATAGATTGTATCACAAGGAAGGGAAATTAAAAAGGGAAATTTATCAGAGTACATCATTTCTGAACACGTGGGTGTATGCCATCTGGACCTGGTGACTTGTTTATTTTGGCATATTGAAGGAAGGTCTGTGATTATTTTATTAGGCTGGTAAAAACGGAAGTGAGCCCAGCAGAGCAAAATATCAAAAATCTGTTCTAGTTTTTGGACCACAGCGCCCCTGTGCTGATACAGCACTCCCTGCCTGATGATCCGGGGAAAGGTTGTAGGCATTGCCAATAATCTAGCCCTGTGTCAGATAGCAGACACACACAGGCTGCCAGGTGGACATTGCTGATTTATGCCCTGGAAAAAATGTTGAATTGCTTTCTCTAGCAGCATTAGGTTTTGAAAGAAAAGGAAAAAAAAAAGAATTCAAGGGCGAGCAAAGTCTTTATAGGGACAGAGAAATTGTCAGGATATGACGCCAGCCACCTCCAAAAACTAGTAGCTCAGTTTTCTTGGCATTTACTGGCAACTATCAAGCTATCAACACTTTACAAGTTATCAGTTGGGTGTTGGCAGGGGCGTAGCTAAAGGCTCTTGGGCCCTGGTGCAAGAGTTCAGCTTGGGCTCCAACCTTCACTCAGCGCTAGTGCACCTAGCTTTTCTGCCGGCCAAGTCAAAAATTGAACACCCTCATGCCAAATTCTCACCCTAACCTTTTCCCTCCTAACATTACGTATATATCACTACAGAACATACAGGGTAAGGCTACATTCACACGACAGTTGTTTTTGCGGCCTCCGATCCACATATTTTGCGGCTCAGATGCGGACCCATTCACTTCAATGAACACTGTGTGCTGTCCGCATCTGTATGGCCATTCCTATTTTTGTCCGTTTTGCGGACAAGGATAGGCACTGTTACAGTGGATCCACAAAAAAAAACGGATGCCATACGGAATATCATCCGTTTGTTTTGCGGATCCGCAATTTGCAGACCGCAAAACACAACGTTCGTGTGAATGTAGCCTAATACAGCGCCCCATACCTCTTACATCCAGTGACGTCTCCTCTGATGTAGATCTTCTCTTTCCTCATCTTCTCCTTTCAGACCCGACGCCATTTTTCAGCCATTTCTCATCTCTGCAGTTTGACAGAGAAAAAATATTAGTTTATTACTTTTCCATCATCCTCCCGTCTTCTGGGCAAATCATCCTACCACCCCCAGTACTGTGCCACTAGTACCACACAGATACTGCTCTTCAATAATTATTGGCACACAGTGTGCTAAAATAACTGCGCCCAGCAAATAGTGTCCCTGACAGTAATAGTGTAAACATAACGTCCCCTGAAATAACTGCGCTAATACTGTGCCAGGTGCCCCCACAGTAATAGTGCTCCCCAGTCCCAACTAATAATTCTCTGCCAGAGTGCACTTGTTAGTAATAGTGCCCCCAACAGTACTAATGTCCCCACTGTGCCCCAGAAGTAATAATGCTTCCAATGTGCCAGTAAGTGCCCCAATAATGTGCCAGTAAGAAGTGTCCCCATAGTGCCCCCCAATAATGTGCCAGTAAGAAGTGCCCCAATAATGTGCCAGTAAGAAGTGCCCCCATAGTGCATCCCAATAATATGCAAGTAAGAAGTCCCCCAATAATGTGCCAGTAAGAAGTGCCCCCATAGTTCCCCCCAATAATGTGCCAGTAAAAATGCCCCTATAGTGCCCCCCAATAATGTGCCAGTACGAAGTGCCCCAATAATGTGCCCGAAGTGCCCCCAAAATTTCCCCCCAATAATGTGCCAATAAGTGCTCCCCCCCATTGATTCCCCCCCAAAATCATGTGCCAGTAAAGTGTCCCACCCCCATAGATGCCCCCCAAATCATGTGCCAGTAAGAAATGCCCCCCAGTGCCCCATGTGCCAGTAATAAATGTCCCCAGTACCCCTATGTGCCAGTAATAAATGCCCCCCAGTGCCCCCATGTGCCAGTAAGAAATGTCCCCAGTACCCCCATGTGCCAGTAAGAAATGCCCCCAGTGCCCCCACGTGCCAGTAAATGCCCCCAGTGCCATGTGCCAGTAAGAAATGCCCCCACTGCCCCATGTGCCACTAAGAAATGCCCCCCATGCGCCAGTAAGAAATGCCCCAATGTTCCAGTAAGAAATGCCCCCAGTGCCACCATGTGCCACTAAGAAATGCCCCCATGTGCCAGTAAGAAACGCCCCCCAGTGTAAGAAAAGCCCCCAGTGCCAGTAAGAAATGCCCCCAGTGCCCCATGTGCCAGTAAGAAATGCCCCCAGTGCCCCCATGTGCCAGTAATAAATGCCCCCAGTGCTCCCATGTGCCAGTAAGAAATGCCCCAGTGCCCACATGTGCCAGTAAGAAATGCCCCCAGTGCCAGTAAGAAATGCTCTCAGTGCCCCCATGTGCCAGTAAGAAATGCCCCCAGTGCCCCATGTGCCAGTAAGAAATGCCCCCAGTGCCCCCATGTGCCAGTAAGAAATGCCCCAGTGCCAGTAAGAAAAGCCCCCAGTGCCCCCATGTGCCAGTAAGAAATGCCCCCAATGCCCCCATGTGCCAGTAATAAAATGCCCCCAGTGCCCCCATAGAGCTCTGGTCCGTGATTGCACCAATAAAAAACAATAAACACTTATACTTACCTCCATGCAGCTAGCGATGCGATGCAGGCCTCTTGTGGCCTGTGTCCTGCGCTGTACGGCTCATGCGGCACGATGACATCATCCTGAGTCGACCTCTGATAGGCTACAGGCACTAGGCCTGCAGCCTATCAGAGGAACGGGCAGGGGAGACGCCTCTCCCCCCCTGCCCCGCAGCACAGGCATCCAAGCCTATGGACTTGGAGATGAGCGCTTCCACAATGGAAGCGCTCATCTCCCTATGCCCCGCCGCCACCGTTGCCCCCCAACTGTGACCAGGACCACGCCACACCTTGCCTAATTAGCGGTGCGGCCCTGCAAGTGGCAAGGGGGGGCCCTCGGGGGCTTAGGGGCCCGGTCGCAACTGCGACCCCTATAGCTACGCCACAGGGTGTTGGCCATAAACATTAGATTAAAATATACGGGTAATGAATCGTGTGGTGGATCACCCTGGTGAAATATCTGATTGACCAGGCCAGGCTCTTTAGCAAAGTAGCGGCTAATCATCTAAAATCTGTCAAGCAAGTCATGCACAGATTCAGCCGGCGAGCAGCCATTATATTTTCGGCAGTTATCAGGATGTTCATCATGGTAAATCTATACTTTGCTACTAACAAAAATACATATGAAAACTAAAAAAAAATGAGAGGAAAATAAAAATTAGAAAAAAAAGGATCTCATTGCCTTTAAACAAACACTCCAGACCACAGACATACCCGTATTTTTTGCTTTATAACATGCACCTGTTGATAAGACGCACCCCGGGTTTTAGAGGAAAATAAGAAAAACATTTTTTCATCAGACCTCATATCAAATCCTCAGATCAGACCCCCAAGACATTACATCACACCCCCATATCAGGACATTACATGAGACCTTCATATTAGACCCTTGTCAGATGCCCATCAGACCTTCTTTAGTTCTTATATCAGATATCTCATCAGATCTTAAAATAAAAAAAACTTCTCTAATCCCCCTGCGCCGCGGCACTGCTCTGGATCCGGCGGTCTCTTTAGTCGCATTCCCGTCTTCTCTGGTCAGTGCTGCGCAGTCACCTGAGTGCAATGTCAGGTCATAGTGTGAGCACTACATCCAGACGCTGTACACGGTCAGGACAGTGCGCCCACGGCCCCAGGAAGGAAGACCAGGGAAAGCGAGTACAGGAAGCGCTCGCAGTGCTTCACTCCCCTATCCTGGCACCCACTAGTGGGGGCTTTCATAATTGAAGAGCTCACTAGTATTCGCTTTATAAGACGCACTGCCATTTTCCCCCAACGTTTTTGGGGAAAAAAGTGCGTCTTATAAAACAAAAATTATGGTAGCTAAACAATGGATGGCATCTGTGTGCATTCCGGATTTTGCGGAACGGAACAGCTGGCCCCTAATAGAACAGTACTATTCTTGTCCGTAATACGGACAAGAATATAACATGCTCTATTTCTTTTTGCGGGCTACGGAACGGAGCAACGGATGCGGACAGCACACGGTGTGCTGTCCGCATTTTTTGCGGGCCCATAGAAATGAATGGGTCCGCATTTTTCATGTGAAAAATGCAGATCGGAGCTCACAAAAAATACTGTCGTGTGAAAGAGACCTTATTGATAATCCATTAAAAAGTCCACAAAGAGAAATCCAGCAGCCGGATTACGTGTTTCTGAATAGCTCCTTAATGATAGCACAATAGCAGCTATGAGCAGAAGAACATGTATGGCAGCGGACTTTTTAATATCAATAAATCAGAATTTTTAGCAAGAAAATGAGGTGTGCTTCCGTGGTGTTTCTGGCCGTGCCTCCGCACCGCAAAAAGTAGTGCATACACTACTTTTTTGCGGTGCGGACCGTCGGATGTGGATTACGGACCCCATTCAAGTGAATGGGTCTGCAATCCGAATGCGGTGGCCCCACAGTCAGTGCCCATGCATTATGGACCGCAATTTGCGGTCCACACCACGGGCACTGACAGCCCTTAAATGGTCCTGCTGAGGCCTGTGGGTTTGGCTGTTGTTAGTCTGTTGTATACGTCCAGTGTAAGTTGAAGATAAATATTCACGTTTCCTAAAAGTCACCAAAAAAAGTATTGGCTTTGCCTGAGATTGTCAATGTAATTGTTTATTGAAACTATTGGAGTGTTAGAAGCCTTTTAATTTTTTCCAATCAGTCCTTTCATGCGCTGGCGTTGAGGAGATTGTATTACTACCAAGAACTGATCCAATTTACTTGGCAAGCAGAGAGGAACGTAAACATGAAACAACTTGCGCCTCTTAGTTATTCCCCCATATAAATAACCTAATCCGCTCGTGTAATCGCTGCAATTCTTTTTTCGGTACCTTTTTTTTTTTTTTACAGTCATTAAACACTTATTGTGCAAAAAAATAAAAACACCTGTGAAGCAGAGGTGTAACTAGGGGTTAATCAATGGAGGGGGGGGGGGACATCCATTGCTTCAGTTGGCCCCCAGCCTAACCACTACCAATACCACTAAACAGTGACTGAATAATACCGCCATACAGTTTCACACAGGCCCTCTGCAGAACATGTAGGAGATTACAGTGCATTTATGTCCAGTGACTCACAGTTGACGCCTTTGATTGTTCACCTTTCCTGTGTTTTTCATCTGGCTCGATCACTTGTGTCTGCAGAGTTTACAACGGAGAACTCTCTTATCTCTGTGATTGCGGACCCATTGAAGTGATTGGGTCCGCGGTCCGTGATGCGGGCTGCACAGGGCCGGTGCCCGTGTATTGTGGACCCGGCGTATGCAGGCCGCAATACGGACCGGCACCGGACGCGTGCATGAGCCGTAAAGGCCGTATTGCCTGCATAGGCCAGGTCCACAATACACGGGCACCGGCCGTGTGCAGCCCGCATCACAGATCCATTCACTTCAGTGGGTCCGCAATCACGGAGATGAGGAACGGAGGCACAGATCGGAACACCACGGAAACACTACGGTGTGCCTCCACACCGCAAAAAAGTAATGCATGTTGGGAGACACCCACATACACCTTAGGCTGAGTTCACTTCTGGCGTTGTCTATTGATCATGAGTGGCTTGACACATGGAATGCGACACTTGTAGCTCATGTACTGGATACGTCTGTGTGTGGTGGCTCTAGAAGCACTGACTCCAGCAGCAGTCCACTCTTTGTGAATCTCCCCCAAATTTAGGAAAGGCCTTTTCTTAACAATCCTATCAAGGCTGCGGTTCTCCCTGTTGCTTGTGCACCTTTTTCTACCACCCTTTTTCCTTCCACTCAACTTCCCATTAATATGCTTTGATACAGCACTCTGTGAACAGCCAGCTTCTTTAGCAATGACTTTTTGTGGCTTACCCTCCTTGTGGAGTGTGTAAATGACAGCCTTCTGGACATCTGTCAAGTCATCAGTCTTCCCCATGATTGTGTCGCCTACTGAACCAGACTAAGTGACCTTTTTAAAGGCTTAGGGAGCCTTTGCAGGTGTTTTGGGTTAATTATTCTAATTTTCTGAGATAATGAATTTTGGGTTTTCCTTGGCTGTAAGGCTACTTTCACACTGGCGGCAGGCCTGATCCGGCAGGTGAAGGGTGCTGCCGGATCAGGCCTGCCGCAGTGACATGTGTGGAGCCGGAACCGCGCTCCGGCCCCACACATGTCACACAGTACATACATACACATAAACATACACACACATATAGACATACAAACACACATACATACTTACATGCTCCCCGGCAGGTCTTCGGAGCGTCAGAGGGACAGGACGGCTCACACAGGTCACGATTCCGCACAGCGCCCTCTGCTGGGCGCCTGGTGGAATCATGACGATTCCACCAGGCGCCCAGCAGAGGGCGCTGTGGGGAATCGTGACCTGTGTGAGCCCTCCTGTCCCTGACGCTCCGAAGACCTGCCGGGGAGCATGTAAGTATGTATGTGTGTTTGTATGTCTATATGTGTGTGTATGTTTATGTGTGTGTCTGTGTCTGTATGTGTCTATGTGTAGCCGGATCCGTAATGGACTCCATTGAAAGTCAATGGAGGGCGGATCCGGTTACCATTATGGTCACACCAGACGGATCCACCCCCATTGACTTGCATTGGGGGTCATTCCGGATCCGTCTTGGTGCGGATGCCTGGACCGGAGAGCAAACCGCAGCATGCTGCGGTTTGTTCTCCGGTCTGAAGACGGAACGGAATGCTTTCAGGAGCATTCCGTTGTCTTCAGTTCAGTTTTGCCCCCATTGACAATGAATGGGGACAAAACTGAAGCGTTTTATTCCGGTATTGAGCCCCTATGACGGAACTCAATACCGGAATTTTAAAACGCTAGTGTGAAAGTAGCCTAAGCCATAATCATCAACATGACGTCATCGCGCCGTCTGAGCTGTACAGCGCGGGACACCGGCCGGAAGAGGCCTGCATCGCCTGGCTGAAAGCGGCAAGGAGGTAAGTATAAGTGTTAATTTTTTTTAATTTACTCTTTACTAGGGACCCTATCTGGACATCTGCTGGGGGCCCTATGTTAAGTACTGGCACACATGGGGGGCACTATAGAGGAGGAGCACAATGGAGGCCCTATTTTAAATACTGGCAGACATGGGGGGACCCTATGTTATGTAATGGCACACATGGGGGGCACTATGGAGGGGGGTGAGCACTATGGGGGCCCTATCTAATATATTGGCACTCATGGGGGGTACTATGGAGGGGCAGGAGCACTATGGGGCCTTATCTAATATACACACATGGGGGGGGCACTATGGGGGCCCTATCTAATATACTGGCACACATGGGGGGCACTATGGAGGGGGAGCAGCAATTTGGGGGCTCTATCGTATATACTGGCACACATGGTGGGCACTATGGAGGGGGAGCAGCAATATGGGGGCTTTATCGTATATACTGGCACACATGGGGGGCACTATGGAAGGGGAGCAGAAATATGGGGGCACTATCGTATATACTGTCACACATGGTGGGTACTATGGGGGCCCTATCTAATATATTGGCACACATGGGGGGTCACTATAGAGAATAGGGGAGAGGAGCACTGTGGGGGCATCTTCTGGGGCCCTATCTTATATACTGGCACAAATGGGGGGCACTATAGAGAATGGGGGAGTGGAGCAATCTTCTTGGGCTCTATCTTATATACTGGCACACATGTGGGGCACTATGGAGAAGGGGGAGAGGAGCACTATTGGGGTAATTATATAGGGGCATTATAATAGCACACATTATGGGGACATTTTATACTGCCACATTGTTAGGCACCATGGGGACAAGGGGAGGTGCACTATTGGGGCACGATATCGGAGTATTTTATACTGGCGTAAATTATGGCACTATGGGGACCTTCTCTCAACTGGGGTCGCTACAACAGTTTTTTGGGCACACAGTAGGGGGCATTAGCACACATTATTAGGGCACTATGGGGACATTGGCTCTACAAGGGGCACTAAAAAGAGGTATTTTTTTATACTGGCACACAACAAGGCATTTTTATTTTTACTGTTACACATTGTAAAGAGAATTATTACTGCGGGGGCATTATGGTGGGCTTTATTACAGTTGAGGGAATATAAGGAACATGAATACTAGTATTAGCACTATGGGAGCGTTATTACTTCTGGGACACAGTAGGGACATTATTACTGTTGGGGCACTATTACTACTACGTGTTGTCTCGTAGATAATTAATTCTATTGGTGGGACTTAGGGGAACACTATTACTGTGGGGGGCACCCTGGCACAGTATCAGCTTCGCACAATTATTTTTGGGGAACATTATGTTTACACAGTTAGTGTTGTGGACACTGTTACCTGGGTGCAGTTATTTTGTTAGGACACTGTGTGGCAGTAATTATTAAAGAGGGTCTATCTGTGTGTAACTAGGGAGTATAGGGAGCACAGCAGGCACATTATTGGGGGAGGCAGGATGGGGTGTTCAGATGGTGGGAGGATGATGGAAAACTAGGAAACTAAGATGTCTGTCTGTCAAACTCTGCAGAGACTATATATGGCTGAAAGACATCATCATGGCGGTCTGGTCTGAAAGGAGAAGATGAGGAAAGAGAACATTTACATCTAAGGAGATGTCACTGGATGTAAGAGGTATGTGGACCTGTATTAGGCTACTTTAACATCTGAGTTACTGATTCTGGCAGGCTGGTCCAGCAGAGAACAGCCTGCTGGAATTCACCGGCTCCAGCACTGTTGGATGCAGAATGCCCGCCGGCCCCATTGACTATAATGGAGTCCGGCAGAGATCCGGCCACAATCTGGCAAAAATACAGAGAATCAGCAGGACACAAACCGCTGCATTCTTTGCCAGATTGGGTGGCCTGAGCATAGTACTGCAGGTGTGAAAGTAGCCTTAACCTGTATGTTTTGTATTGCTGTATGTAATGTTAGGACGTAATATGTTAGGTTGAGAATTTGGCTTGGGGAGGGGGAGGGAGGCAGGGACAGTAAAAACAGTATCTGCCTTCTCTATGTGGCATCAGCTGTCAGTGACATTGGACTCCTTGTTCCTGCAGCTGCACAATTATGCTTTATTCACACGTCAGTGTTCAGTCAGTGATTTCCATGAGTGATTTTGAGCCAAAACCATGTGCAGCCCTAAACACAGAATAGGTGCAGATCTTTCCCTTATACTTTATCTCTGTGGAGGCTCCAATCCTGGTTTTGGCTCACAATCACTGATGGAAAACACTGACCAAACACTGATGTGTGGATAAGGACTTAGCATGTGGCTGCTAACTCTACAAGGATGTTCAGGACTGTCCTTACAGAATTAAAGGGATATCCCCACCTGATCTGAGGTCGGATGGGGGCACAATGGGCTGATCTGAGGTCTGATGGGGGCACAATGGGCTGATCTGAGGTCTGATGGGGGCACACTGGGCTGATCTGAGGTCTGATGGGGGCACAATAAGCTGATCTGAGGTCTGATAGGGACACATACTGCTGATCTGAGGTCTGATGGGGGCACACTGGGCTGAATTGAGGTCTGATGGTGGTCTGATGTGATGTCCTGAAATTTATGGGGGGGTCTGATATGAGGACTGATGAAAAATATTTTTTTCTTATTTTCCTACTCTAAAATCTGGGGTGCGTCTTATCTAGCGAAAAATACGGTACTTAATGGATGCTAGATTTTATGTTTTTAATGGCGTGGACTCGGCCGCAAAATACAGATAGCTTACGTGAGCATTCCATATTTTTGCACTCCCATGAATAAAAAGGGTTCATGCACAAATATGGACAACAATAAGACCTGCGCTGAAATTTGCACACCCATAAAAAGAGAGATGTGTGCATGACCCGAATGGGCCAGTGTGCTACCCGTGTAAAAAACGTATAGTACACTGAAGAAAAATACGGTCATGTGCATGAGCTGTAAGAAAAATGCTGCACTGACCCCCCCAAAAACAATACAAATTAAAACCCTGTGTATGCAGACCACAGCATTTTACTGCAGACTGTAAAGTAATATCTAGCTGCAAAATATACCCCAAAAAACACATTAAAACATTATGTGGTAAAACCAGTCATAAGGACAGAAATTGTTTGTGGTCAATGTAATGCCACAGATTTTTTTAAGAATAGAAATCCTTGCTGACCACCAGCTCTCGAGTAAACAACTAAAAATGAAATGTTAGTGTGGTCGCATATTTGGGGTTAATCATAATTCCCTCTCTGGAGTGTAGCTGTGTACATGATGATAAGGGGACTAGATATTTAGAAATGACTGGAGAATGTGTTATCTCTTGAAAAAACCTGCTGAAATTTTGTAAAAGAGACATCCCATATAACAACTGTCTCAGTGATGTCTCAAAATACCATAAAAGTACTGGCCACAGATCTCCCGCCACAAATGACTCCTTATTGCGCCAGCTACCGATGCCCTCTATAAAGCTGGCCACAAACGATCCTATTCCAGTCACGTGCCCCGTATGGTGCCAAATTATACCTCTAGTGCCCGTGAAATATATCCCCTTGCGCTTACCTCCTGTTTGGCTTCACACATAACATTTTAATAAAAATGTTGCTTTTTTTCCTGACATTTTTTTCAAGCTGCAGCCAAATGTTATTTGTAAGGCAACAGGAAAATATTAAAGACACTGCAGGGTCTGATGCAGGGTCCGTTAAGTTTTTTTTTTCAAAATGCAACATGTTGTAGATATGGCATCTTTCTGGAGTTTTCTTTCTCCATAAACTTCGCTGTAGGAAGAAATGCATGTAAAAAATGTCTGTATTAGGGCTCATGCACACGAACCTATTTTCTTTCCGTGTCCGTTTCGTTTTTTTTTTTGCTGACCATATGCGGAACCATTCATTTCAATGGATCCGCAAAAAAAAAAAAAAACGGAAGGTACTCTGTGTGCATTCCGTTTCCGTATGTCCGTATTTTCGTTCCACAAAAATGTAGAACATGTCTTATTATTGTCCGCATTACGGACAAGGATAGTACTGTTCTATTAGGGGCCGGCTGTTCCGTTCCGCAAAATACGGAATGCACACGGACGTCATCCGTGCAGCCGTGTGCATGAGCCATTATACTGACAAAAGTTTTTATATATAGACACCCATAAATTAGGGCAAAGATAGTTTTATCAAAGAAAAGATAGTTTTTGAAATATGCTACAATACACTTTTTTTTCCTGTTTACTTCCTTACTCCGACATAATTCACAAAGCCTGTGAAAGTCCAACTGATCCCTTGTGGGATTAGTGTTATACGGAAGCGTTCTCCTATTTGCCTCATATACATGAGCTTTGGAAAGGCAAATCCCCCCCTTTTCTACGTGCTTTTGTCCTGGCTTTCTATTACTGTGTCACTCAGCGGAGGATTGCATATGAAAATGATTCTCAATGGTGCAAATCCTCCTCTATAAATAAAACACTATATTATACTTAAAATACCTGATTATTATTATGATTGCTCTTATTACCACATCTAGTATGCATCTTACACTTTCATACAATGTATATGCAGTCAGTGTAGTATTATCCAGGAGATAATAGGTTAAATAATGCACGTCGCCCCACGGGGAGGGGTGTGTTCAGTAGGGAAGAAGAAGCAACAAGTTAAGCGCCACCTTCATGAGCTGTCAAAACAAGACCACGGGAGCCAGGCAGTGCCCCCTCCCCACAGGCTGCCAGAGGGAGAACAGATGTGTGTTGGTACAGGAAAGATGATTTACAGACACCAAGTAAACTGCAAGGCCATCCAGGCTAAAATCCACGCAACAGCTTAACAGGCAGCATTATTTATCCTCCCTACTAACATCGTGGTAAAAAAAGTGTAAAAAAAACTCGCCCACGCCCACATTTATTCCAGATGGGTCATTAAAAGCCAAATAAATATCCCAAGCGTGAGACCTAAAGGGGGAGGGGAGCATTTCTAAAGAACTGTTGTGACAGAGGTTTCCTGGAAAATAGAGCCGATGCGTGTGCCAAATTTACACTGGGAAATGCCTACAATTTTGTACCGGTGCCAAGGACAGGAAAAATGTTCTAGAAGGGGAAGTGGTCAATGTTCTGTATCTCCAGGAGCACACTTCTAAACAGAGGAAAGTTCTTGTAAGACTAGTTCCACACCTGCGGTAAACCTATCTGGTAGAGGAACAGCCTGCCGGAGTTCACCGGATTCGCCCTTGCCAGATACTGCCATTTACCACCAGACCCCATTGACTATAATAAAATTCGAACTGTTGCTCCACCGCAGGTGTGGAACAAGCCTAGGTAAGTTGCTGACATTATGGCGTAGATATGTTGGGTCAACTTAAAGGGGTATTCCTATTTCTCTGACAATTTTTAGCATATGAGTGAGTGGAGAGAGCTGCGTTCACATCAGCCACATAATCAGGGCCGGGGACCTCAATTCTCTTGGTGTAACAGGTGGAACCCATATCTCTCATTTATGGTGAATCCCATGGATATGCCACCATTTATATAGTTGCACAAACATCACACAGTGCTCCAGACTTAAAAAAAATACCAAAAATGCCATTGGCTCCTGAACTGAAAAATTTAGGAGCCAAATTAAATTTTTAGTTGCCAAATTTAAATACATATAATTATAATTAAAAAAAGACTTGGAGGAGAAGATGGAACATCCGGCAAATAATAGAACAGTCCTTTCCTATTTTTTGGGCGGACAAGGTGACTAAAAAATGGCGAATTGTGCGATTTTTATTTTTATTTTTTCTGTTACGTGTTCACTGCATAGGAGATATTTTTTATATTTTAATAGTTTGGAATTTCCGGACGTGGCGATATGTAAAATGTTTTATTTATTGTTAATATATTTTATATGTAAAATTGGGAAAGGGGGTGATTAAGGGGCCGTTCAGACAACCGTAGTATTGCGGATCCGCAAACTGCAGAACACACGGCCGGGCGCCCCGTTCAATATGCCTATTCTTGTCTGCTGTTGCGGACAAGAATAGGACGTGTTCTATAAGCTCTTGCGGAGCCGCGGCACAGAGCTGCGGCTTGGCAAGTTCGCACGACGCCCATTGAAGTGAATGTGGCCACATCTATTCCGCAAAATTGCAGAATAGATGCGAGCGCATTCACACGGTCGTTTTTTTATTTACTATTACCCCCCCTTAGGGGCTAGAACTCTTGTCCTATTCACCCTAATAGATATCTATTAGGGTGAATAGGACTTCACACTCTTACCATGGCAGCCAGGACTTCAGTAACGTCCTGGTTGCCATGGTAACCGATTGGAGCCCCGCTATTACACTGGGGGAGGGCGCACTGCGCCACCAATGTTTATTATATGGGGGGGTTGGGAGGAGGAGGCGCACTGCGCCAACAATGATGATAACTATGGTTAAAGTACAGGAGGCGGGTGCTGGCGCAGAATCACATAGCCGGCACCCGACCTGTATGACAGGGAGCTGCGATCAGCGGCAGTTAACCCCTCAGGTGCGGGGTTAAAAAGTCTTGTCGCCACTTGTAAAATCTAAGTCGCATTGGCGACCATTTTGGTCACCATCTGGAGCCCTGTCATATGTTATAAATAATCGTAATTATTATATATTTATTTCTTATTTTTGTAAATTGGACTTTGTGGAAAAGCCAGGACTAAATATCAGGCCATCAGATGCTTAAAGGGTTTCTACAGTTTTTAAAAACTGATGATCTATCCTCTGGATAGATCATCAGCATCTGATCGGCGGGTGTCCGACACCCGGGACCCCCGCCGATCAGCTGTTTGAGAAGGCAGCGGCGCTGTAGGAGCGCCGTGGCCTTCTCTGTGTTTACCGCAGGCCCAGTTACGCCACAACTACTATCACTGGCCTGGGCGCGGCTAAGCTCCATTCATGTGAACAGAGCTTAGCCCCGCCCAGGCCAGTGATACTAGTTGTGACGTCACTGGGCCTACGGTAAACACAGAGAAGGCCGTGGCGCTCCTGCAGCGCCGCTGCCTTCTCAAACAGCTGATCGGCGGGGGGCCCCCGAGTGTCGGACCCCCGCCGATCAGATGCTGATGATCTATCCAGAGGATAGATCATCAGTTTTGAAAAACTGTAGAACCCCTTTAAAAGAAGTAAACAGGTCATTGCTTTTACAGTGCCTTGCAAAAGTATTCGGCCCCCTGGAACTTTTCAACCTTTTGGCACATTTCAGGTTTCAAACAAAAAGATATAACATTTTACATTTTTGGAGTGGATCACAACTGTGAAGTGGAACAAAATTTATTGGATCATTTAAACTTTTTTTGTAATAATAAAACTGAAAAGTGGGGCGTGCAAAATTATTCGGCCCATTTACTTTCAGTTCAGAAAACTCTCTCCAGAAGTTCATTGAGGATCTCTGAATGATCCAATGTTGTCCTAAATGACTGATGAAGATTAATAGAATCCACCTGTGTGTAATCAAGTCTCTGTATAAATGCACCTGCTCTGTGATAGTCTCAGGGTTCTGCATCATGAAGACCAAGGAACACACCAGGCAGGTCCGTGATACTGTTGTGGAGACGTTTAAAGCCGGATTTGGATACCAAAAGATTTCCCAAGCTTTAAACATCCCAAGGAGCACTGTGCAAGAGATCATATTGAAATGGAAGGCGTATCAGACCACTGCAAATCTTCCAAGACCCGGCCATCACTCTAAACTTTCATCTCAAACAAGGAGAAGACTGATCAGAGATGCAGCCAAGAGGCCCATGATCACTCTGGATGAACTGCAGAGATCTACAGCTGAGGTGGGAGAGTCTGTCCATAGGACAACAATCAGTCGAACACTTCACAAATCTGGCCTTTATGGAAGAGTGGCAAGAAGAAAGCCATTTCTCAAAGATATCCATAAAAAGTCTTGTTTACAGTTTGCCACAAGCCACCTGGGAGACACACCAAACATGTGGAAGAAGGTGCTCTGGTCAGATGAAACCAAAATTTAACTTTTTGGAAACAATGCAAAACGATATGTTTGGCGTAAAAGCAACACAGCTCATCACCCTGAACACACCATCCCCACTGTCAAACATGGTGGTGGCAGCATCATGGTTTGGGCCTGCTTTTCATCAGCAGGGACAGGGAAAATGGTTAAAATTGATGGGAAGATGGATGGAGCCAAATACAGGACCATTCTGGATGAAAACCTGTTGGAGTCTGCAAAAGACCTGAGACTAGGACGGAGATTTATCTTCTAACAATACAATGATCCCAAACATAAAGCAAAATCTACAATGAAATGGTTCAAAAATAAACGTATCCAGGTCTTAGAATGGCCAAGTCAAAGTCCTGAATCCAATTGAGAATATGTGGAAAGAGCTGAAAACTGCTGTTCACAAACGCTCTCCATCCATCCTCAAAGAGCTCGAGCTGTTTTGCAAGGAAGAATGGACAAGAATTTCAGTCTCTAGATGTGCAAAACTGATAGAGACATACCCCAAGTGACTTGCAGCTGTAATCACAGCAAAAGGTGGAGCAACAAAGTATTAATGCAAGGGGGCCGAATAATTTTGCACGCTCCACTTTTCAGTTTTATTATTACAAAAAAAGTTTAAATGATCCAATAAATTTCGTTCCACTTCACAATTGTGACCCACTTGTTGTTGATTCTTCACCAAAAATTTTAAATGTTATATCTTTTTGTTTGAAGCCTGAAATGTGGCAAAAGGTTGAAAAGTTCCAGGGGGCCGAATACTTTTGCAAGGCACTGTATGTCATGGTTACCAGTCACATTTGGCAAAAGAGGTATGAAAAAGTCCCCAGCACAGACCACGTGAAGAGGAGCAGTCAGCTATCCGGACATATTTGGTTTAGTAAATTATTTTAATATCACAGTGCTGAAGCATCTTTTCTTAGAACTACATTCAGCCGTTCCTCCTCCAGGAAAGGTATGGATAAATTAACAACTGGACACTATCATTCTCTTATCAGTTGGGTCTTCCCAAATGAAAGGTGTCGGACTTTGTAGGTATAAAGGAGGGTGAGCCTTTAAAGAAATGACATAACTTGGATTTTCATGCAGCAACAAAAATTTTACTAAAAGCCAACTGAAATCTGCTCAGAGAGAGGCACGCATACTTGATTGTTGCCCAAACATTCCACAACTGCCATAGCGACCATTAATGATGAAGGTGGTGGTCTCTGGTGAGTCTTAAGGTGAATTTAGATGGGCCACGCTAAAGCCGATTGTCGGAAAGGAATCGTTCATTCCCGACGGTCAGCTGCTCATTCAGTGAAGGACACTGCTGCATTTACAGCGATCACCTCCACAGTATGAGGACGAGCAGACGCCGTGGCGATCCCTGGTCCCCATACATCTGCATTGTTTCTGCTGCCCAGAAATGATAATTTGTGTCTGCACTAACAATCATTTCACCTGATGAACGACCGTTTGGGTGCACTTTAAGGGTCCATTCACACGTCCGCATCTATTCCGCGATTTTGCGGAACGGGTGTGAACCCATTCATTTCAATGGGGCCACAAAAGATGTGGACAGCACACCGTGTAATGTCCGCATCATAGTTCTGTTCCGCAGCCCCGTAAAAAAAGATAGAGCATGTTCTATTCTTGCCCGCCGCAAACCAGACAAGAATAGGCATTTCTATCATAGAACGCACGCGGCTGGTATCTGTGCTTTACGGGTTCACAATTTGCAAATCGCACGTCTGAATGGACCCTTATATGGGCAGATTGCCCAGTGTAAATCCACCTTTAGGCTACACACACCGGCAGTCTGCCATCGGCAGAGAGTAGCCTGCTCTCTGATAACCGCAGGCCGCTCTTGGTCATCTGCTCCTCTGGTATACAGTGGTATTTGCTGCCCAAAGGTTCCAACAAAAAGAATAAGAAACGTATACCATGCAGTATATGTGTTACACTATGCCTCTGTATAGAAAAGTACAGCAAAGCATGCCATTCCATACAATGTACATCTGCCCAGCAGAATCCCGATGATCTGGCATCAGCCGATTCTCTAGGGCGCCATAAATACGTTCAGATATACAGTGCAAATCCATAAATAAAAGGGGTTGTCCAAAATTAGAAAAACATGAATATTTTCTTCCAAAAATAGCACCACACCTGCCTACAGGTTGGATGTGGTATTGCAACTTATTCCCATTCATTTCACTGGAGCTGAAGTGTAAGGCTAGGGCTACACTGGTCGCGCAACACCTGTCGCGGCCAGGATAGCTGAATAGCTGGGATCCCATAGAAATGAATGGGATCGCCACGGCAGTCGCAAGAAATCCAGCACGGCTGGACTTCTTGCGACTGCCGCGGCAATCCCATTCATTTCTATGGGATCACCGCTACTCAGCGATCCTGTGTCGCTGTGTAGCCCTAGCCTAATACCAGACACAACTCATGGACAGGTGTAACGCTGTTTCTGGGAGGAGCCTGGACAACCCCTTTAATCAGGAAAACCCCTCATGACATATTTTTTTTACATGTAAAATTCTACTTGACTCTATATAACTTCAACTAAGGCCCAAACCTATAATTAATGGACTCAGTAGCTAAGAGGTTGCCTTTAATAAAGTCATGTTTCTGTCTGCTGCCCTTAATCACTCAGTAAAGATTAAGAGAAGACATAAGCCGGGCATTGACTCTGATTACTCCCCCCCGCTGGCAGAGGAGATATTAGAGAGCAGGACAGCGCTGATGACAATCTGTCCACCCTATAGTTAGGCAGTCACACAGAAATCCTCACAGTGGCTGCCGCCCTTATTCCCTCTGTGCAGAAGAATATGCCCCACAACAAGTTTATAGCCTTCATGCCCCCTGGTCAATGAATCCAATGACTTGTAAAGCTGATGTTCTTTATATTCCATCATAAGTATCATACATACACACGGCCAAAGCAGAAATGAAAATGGAATCCACATGTATTATTTCGGATTAAAGGGGTTTAACCCACAAACAACTCCTTACGGAACCTCTGAGCTTATCCCACAAACATTCATCAATCACTAATCAATGTATAGTTGCTGAGGGCCCCATCACCAGAACCTCCATTAATCATGACGATGGGAGTCTGAAACTCCATTCCTGGGGATTTTGAATGGAGCGGTGTTCTTGCACACACATTGCGGCTCCATTCAATCTCTATAGGACTGAAGTTAGCACAGCGTTGTACTCAGCTCTGAATGGAGTGGTAGTGCGCATGTTCAACCACCGTTTCATTCAAACTCCTCCAAAATGAAGGCCAGGGACCCCTGTTCCAACAGTCAGTGGGGGTCCTGGTGGTGGGGCCCCTAGCAATCTTATATTTATCTTCTATTCAGTGGACCCATGCTAAATCTTGTTTATGGCATAACCCCATCATCTGGTTTAGGCTAGGTTCACATCTGCACCAGAGGATCTGTGAGGACCATTGAAGGTGCAGATTCTAAATGCCAGAAAAACAGCACAGCATGCAGTTTTTCCAGTAAAATGACGAACACATGACGGAAACCAGACAGACCTCATTATAAGTCAGTGGGGTCTGTTGGGTGTCAATGGTGTCTGTCTGTTGACAGGTCCATCACAGCTTGAATTCCAGTTTTTTGCTCCTATAATGGAACATCACATTGGAATTCTTGCCTTAGACACTCTGAGATCTGCTTATTTGAGGTAAACCCTTCTAATAAACTCACAAAAGCAAACAACCCTTCCTAATATCTTTGCCTGACACAATCTGGGACATTACTAAATGACAACGAAAGGGAACCCGTGACAAAGACAGACCCCTTTAAATGTAGGCATCTACAAGGCTCCCTAAAAAAGCTAAATTAGTGGTTGCAACAGTGTGCATTAAATGGACCCTAAAGATCAAGAGGTTTGCATTAAAGTGCATTAGAAGCTTGGCAATTACAAAAGGGTTACTGAATGACAGTATATGGTGCTGCATTGAAAAGGGTGCTGGGATAGGTGCCCTGTACAGTGGTCGTCTACTGGAAAATATTGTCCAATCATAACATTAAACCCACTGCCTAATAATCTGTAGTTTTCCCTTGTGTGTCGAAAACAGCTTTGACCAGCTGAGGCCTGGACTCCACAAGACCTTTGAAGGTTTCCTATGGTATTTGGCACCAACTTTAGTAGCAGATCCTTGAAGTCCTGCAAGTTTTGTGGTGGGACCTCCGTGAATTAATCAATTTATTTTTCTGTACATCTTACAAATGCTCAAGCTGCTGAAGGAGGCCACTGTCATTAGGGAATACTGTTGCCATGAAGGGGTGTATGTGGTCTGTACAATGTTTAAGCAGGTGGTATGTGCAAAGTAACATCCACATGAATGTCAGGACCCAAGCTTTTCCAGCAGAACATTACTCAGAGCATCACGATGACTCTGTCGGCTTGTTTTTCTTCCCATAGAGAATCCTGGTGCCAACTCTTCTCCAGGTAAGTAACGCATCTGATGGTCCACATGATGTAAATGTAGTTCATCAGACCAGGCCATCTTCTTCCATTGCTCCATGGTTCAGTTCTCAGTCTCACATGCCCACTGTAAGCACTTTCGACTATGAGCAGGCATCAACAAGTGCACACTGAAATGTCTGTGACTGTGCCGCCCCATACACCACTGTGATGCATTGTGTTTCCGAACACCTTTCCATCACAGCCAGCAATAACCTTTCAGCCTTTCGTGTTAAAGTATCTTTTCTGATGGACAGAACCAGGAGAGCTAGTCTTTCATCTCCTCACAAAACCTGCTGTATTGTAGATGCTTTGACCCAGTCATTTAACCATAACAATATGGCCCTTATCAGAGTTGCAAGGGTCCTTTCTCTCAGGGCTGTGGAGTAGAGAAACCAAAGTTCTGAAAAGTTCTGACTCCGACTCCTGTATTTTATTATTCTCCGACTCCAGCTCCAGCTCCAGCTCCAACTCCTGACTTCACAGCTCAGACTCCACAGCCCTGCTTACTCTTGGCCATTTTTCCTACTTCCAACACGTCAACTCCAAAGGACTGATTGTTCACTTGCTGCGTAAGATATCCCACCACTTGATAGGTCAACATTGTCCCAACATAATGAATATCATTCACTTCACCTGTCAGTGGTTTTAGGCTGGGTCTGGATGGGGTGGCCGCAACCCAGCCAAAAAAGGTAATACCTCTGTTAGGTGAGGTTGTGGCTGCCCCATGGAGATGAATGTACAGTATATTCAGATGACTTGCACATTGAGGGTCTCATCATGAAGCTCTCTTGATCAGTGTCTTATATTTTATAAAGTGCTACAGAATCATATGCAATTAGATCACATGGGAAACTGTATGCGATTTATCCCTCCGCTATTCATGGTGTCAGCGTAACAGCACATCACTCACATGACGGATCTTACGTGGGACATTCTGGAATACACAGTGCTGTACAGTATAATGAGATTAATGCAATTATCTGAACTATGCGAGTACTATGTATACAGCTGTCCGGGAAACACTCCCACATATAACAGGCCTCGGCATTCATTCCGATAGTTTATTGCTGTGAGGATTACAGTGTTACATAACATACAGGATTTACTTTCACACATGAATGCATGGCTATCTACCCTCTCATGACCAGACACAATGCATTAATGGAAACCGTGAACAATGAGTCGGTGTTATGACACAGGACATACTCTGGATGTAGAGGATGTTCGCAACGTGTCAAATGATGGGACCTCAACGGGGAACGGGGGACAACGAAAAGAAATCGTCAAGATATAAGTCACGCTTAGCATGTAGGCGGGGCAGAACCTCAGCATAAAATGGGTTAATTTAGGAGAACAACGAAAGGATGTATATTACCGCACAATATTACCACACACAGCAAGGTGCACTCATTGAATTTGTTGAAATCAAATAAAATTTTCTATGTGTGACTGTAATGATGACATATGTAAGTGATTACAATATTAGAAAGGTTGAGTTTATTAGGGGAACGGTACAATTGAAAAGAGGCTCTAGTGCCCTGTTGGGCCACCTCTAGCCTGTATACCAGAGGAGATACGGCTGACATGGAGGCATACAGGTTCTGTATGGTATCCTGCGGCACATTTGCCCACAGATGTTGTAGCTGGGCCTGTAGATCCTGTACAATCTTAGGTTGACAAAGCTGGCATCTCAGCTGGTCTCATAAATGCTCCATTGGCTATAAATCTAGCAATTGGGCAGGCCAAGGAAGTGTTGTAATCTGGTGGAGACATTCCTGGAAACCCTTACTGTGTGTGGCCGAGCATTATCCTGATGAAAAATACCAGTTGGAAGCCCTGCCATGAGGGGCAACACATGTGGACGCAGGATGTCCTGCACTTATCACTGAGCTGTTAGTGTCCCTCATATCACTACTAGGGTTGCAGACTGTAGTATGTGATGGCTCCGCAGATCATTGCACCAGCAGATAGGGCAGTGTGTCACTCCACAGCAAAGGCAGGATTGAAGAGCTGATCACTATTCCTCCATACTCAAACCCGACCATTGTGGGATCCCAAACAGAACCTGGATTTGTCGCTAAAGACAATACAGTTCCAGGCCATAGCAGTCCAGGTTCACTACACCACTGAAAACAAAGGCAACAGTAGCTACCCGTCAATGACAGACCAAGTAATGGGCACCAAGACACCAAATTTCCTTCTTCTAACTGCCTGGAAACGGTCGGGGCAGAGACAAGGGTGTGTAATGTCAGAAGATCAAGCAATCCTCTTTACTGGTGGTCTGTCAGGGCCATCCGGGCCTGTTCTCCATGTCTACATGTCTCAAGTAACAACTGTACATAACACTTCCTAAAAGCTGGTCAGAATGGCCTACATGGAGGACAATTCATTGACACAACCATCTTGCTTCTCCCAATTCAATGATGCACCCCTCTCAAAGTCTGTCAACTGAGTAAAATGTCTAGGGCATCGTAGCGGCATGTCTAGCAGTCAATGATCGCTCACCAAGAGGTACACTATCCAAAGGCAGCCTCTGATAGCCTTTTTATAGGGCAGCAGGGAAGCACATTTATGTCCTCTTGTGGCAAAACCTGTGTCTAATCAGACTCCACTTGTAATCATTTACTTATCTATCTGGCTGCATTATTTTTCTTTTTCTAATGAGTGACATACACGGGAATGCTCTATACACCCAGGGCCACAGGCTGCTGGCATAGGACACAAAGAATGAGCATCAAAATTCCACACTGCTTTTTTATACAATGCTTTTTAGGGTGGGTTCACATCAGCGTTATGCTTTTCTTTTGTGTTTTCCATTATAACATGGTTATAACAGAAAATAACGGAAACCATAAGACGGAAGTCAAAACGGAATAGAAGCCTATGAGAATCATAACGGATCCGTTTGGTGCCTGTTATGCAAGACGGAAAACAAAGTCCTGTCGACTGTTTTAAGTGGTCTCTAGTGCAGATTTTGATGCGGTCCACACTGCGCAAATAGACAGCGTATTCCATACGTATTTTGGATCCATGAGAGGTATAGAGCTGGCTCTAGCTTGGTTAGAAAGAGATTCATTTTTTTCATCAATCATGGGAAGGTCCGCACAAATGTCTGTGCAGATTTCTATGCGTTTCTGACCCAAGCCGCGTAAAAAAATGCAATGCATTTGGTGTGGATTTGATACGTTTTTACCGCGGATCTCCCATTTCTTCATTAGAAAACAGTGAAATCCGCAGCTGCAAACACAAATATAACAGACATGCTACAGACTTCTAAATCCTCACGGCAGGTGAATTTCCGCACGGAAAACATTGGCAAAGAGATCTACCTAATCCCATACACTCTGCCAGTACTGTATTGCATGCCGTTTTTTCTGCACGGGAATCCATATGGAAAAACAGTGTGTATTCTGCAACGTGTCCTCACACAAACCAACGCACTCTGCATGGCTGGGTTTACATCTGCGAATAGAATTCCAGCAGTCTGTTCCAGAGGAGGAACAGACTGCTGGAGTTTACTGCATCCGGCATAGCTTACCGTTATGCAATCTTGTTGCTTTCTGGCATATATGACGGTTTTCGCCCGGACACGTTGAATACAGTGAATTCCAGCAGTCTGTTCCTCTGCCGGAACACACTGCCGAAATTAAAAGTGCAGATATGAACCCAGCTTAAATGAGCCAAAGGCTCCATTCACCTGGTGGAGGCCACAGGAGTGCCCATTCGACATTTGTCGTCAGTACGCCATTTTCTGTAGCTGTACGAAATAGCCCAGTACGACATGACAAACATTTTTTTGACATGGAAGTCTATGGGAAAGGAACGCCAGAGGAATACATCAAAGACATCAATCGGAAAAATACATCAATAGCATATGGGGATCCCCACAGTCACAATGTTATTGGGGGTGAAAATGTAATGTCAGCAACAGCCTCCTGATATCCACTAATGGGCAGGCTGGTAAACAACCATGCCGTGGCACCCTAAGGGTTAAGGTACAAAGCCACAAAAATAAGTGTGATTAGTCTGCAACTTTCTGTCCGGTGATTATTTTAGAACTGAGATTTTGCTCTGAAAACACAGTCAAGTAGCAGGCAAGATGCAGGTAAGTCACGTCTCGTGCACAGCTTACATTAAAGTCAATGGAGTAAAAGTTGTGTGCGATCTGTGACGTGCAACACAAAATCCAATATATCTGGATGTTTTGAATGCTGTGTGTCGCATTGCAATATCACTGAAAAACAACTTTCTAGTCACCTAACCCTAAATGCCTGGTAAACCTCACACAAGCTAAAGTTATGACCCTTTAAATGATACCTCACAAGCATCCTTATGTATGAGACACTACTACCGCCATGCAGCTACATCAATAGTACTGCATGATCTACCATACAGACTGGCAATAGTAGTATAGGATTGCAGTTTATTTATTACCCTGCTCAGAGGTGGGCATGTTATTATTACACTGTATGATGTGTCAGCAGTCAGTGCCAGGTGTGTTATTATTACACTGTATGATGTGTCAGCAGTCAGTGCCAGGTGTGTTATTATTACACTGTATAATGTGTCAGCTGTCAGTGCCAGGTGTGTTATTATTACACAGCTGTCAGTACCAGGTGTTTATTACACTGTAAATGTGTCACAAGTCAGTGCCAGGTGTGTTATTATTACACTGTATGATGTGTCAGCTGTCAGTGCCAGGTGTGTTATTATTACACTGTATGAATGTGTCAGCTGTCAGTACCAGGTGTGTTATTATTACACTGTATAATGTGTCAGCTGTCAGTGCCAGGTGTGTTATTATTACACTGTATAATGTGTCAGCTGTCAGTGCCAGGTGTGTTATTATTACACTGTATAATGTGTCAGCAGTCAGTGCCAGGTGTGTTATTATTACACTGTATAATGTGTCAGCTGTCCAGTGCCAGGTGTGTTATTATTACACTGTATAATGTGTCAGCTGTCAGTGCCAGGTGTGTTATTATTACACTGTATAATGTGTCAGCTGTCAGTGCCAGGTGTGTTATTATTACACTGTATGATGTGTCAGCAGTCAGTGCCAGGTGTGTTATTACTACACTGTATAATGTGTCAGCAGTCAGTGCCAGGTGTGTTGTTATTACACTGTATAATGTGTCAGCAGTCAGTGCCAGGTGTGTTATTATTACACTGTATGATGTGTCAGCAGTCAGTGCCAGGTGTGTTATTATTACACTGTATAATGTGTCAGCAGTCAGTGCCAGGTGTGTTATTACTACACTGTATGATGTGTCAGCAGTCAGTGCCAGGTGTGTTATTACTACACTGTATGATGTGTCAGCAGTCAGTACCAGGTGTGTTATTATTACACTGTATGATGTGTCAGCAGTCAGTGCCGGGTGTGTTATTATTACACAGTATGATGTGTCAGCAGGCCAGGGTTTTACATGTAATGGCAGCAGGGCCAGTGTGTTATTATTACACAGTATAATGTGTCAGCAGTCAGTGCCAGGTGTGTTATTATTACACTGTATGATGTGTCAGCTGTCAGTTGCCAGGTGTGTTATTATTACACTGTATAATGTGTCAGCAGTCAGTGCCAGGTGTGTTATTATTACACTGTATGATGTGTCAGCTGTCAGTGCCAGGTGTGTTATTATTACACTGTATAATGTGTCAGCAGTCAGTGCCAGGTGTGTTATTATTACACTGTATGATGTGTCAGCAGTCAGTGCCAGGTGTGTTATTATTACACTGTATGATGTGTCAGCAGTCAGTGCCAGGTTTTATTTTATTAGTCACAGTGTGTAAATGTGTCAGCAGTCAGTGCCAGGTGTGTTATTACTACACTGTATAATGTGTCAGCTGTCAGTGCCGGGTGTGTTGTTATTACACTGTATAATGTGTCAGCAGTCAGTGCCAGGGTGTGTTATTATTACACTGTGTAATGTGTCAGCAGTCAGTGCCAGGTGTGTTATTATTACACTATGATGTGTCAGCAGTCAGTGCCAGGTGTGTTATTACTACACTGTATATGTGTCAGTCAGTGGGTGTGTTGTAACTGTATAATGTGTCAGCAGTCAGTGCCGGTGTGTTATTATTACACTGTGATGTGTCAGCAGTCAGTGCAGGTGTGTGTTATTTACACTGTATGATGTGTCAGCAGTCAGTGCCAGGTGTGTTATTACTACACTGTCAGCATGATGTGTCTGTAAGCAGTCAGTCAGTGCAGGTGTGTTATTATTACACTGTATAATGTGTCAGCAGTCAGTGCCAGGTGTGTTATTACTACACTGTATGATGTGTCAGCAGTCAGTGCCAGGTGTGTTATTATAATGTGTCAGCAGTCAGTATTACACTGTTATAATGTGTCAGTCAGTCAGTGCCCATGTGTATACATGTAAGTGTGCAGTCAGTGGGTGTGTTATTATTACACTGTATAATGTGGTCGTGAGCAGTCAGTGCCGGGTGTGTTGTTATTACACTGTGTAATGTGTCAGCAGTCAGTGCCGGGTCTGTTGTTATTACACTGTATAATGTGTCAGTCGTCAGTGCAGTGTGTGTCAGTGTTATTCACGGGTGTGTTGTTATTACACTGTATAAGTTCCAGGTGTGTGTGTTATTATTACAGTGCACACGGTGTGTTATTACTACACTGTATATGTGTCAGCAGTCAGTGCTAGGTGTGTTATTATTACACTGTTATAATGTGTCAGCAGTCAGTGCCAGGTGTGTTATTACACTGTATGATGTGTCAGCAGTCAGTGCCAGGTGTGTTATTATTACACTGTATAATGTGTCAGCAGTCAGTGCCAGGTGTGTTATTATTACACTGTATATGTGTCAGCAGTCAGTGCAGGTGTGTTATTATTACACTGTATGATGTGTCAGCAGTCAGTGCCAGGTGTGTTATTATTACAACTGTATAATGTGTCAGCAGTCAATGCCAGGTGGTGTTATTATTACACTGTATAATGTGTCAGCAGTCAGTGCCGGTGTGTTATTATTACACTGTATAATGTGTCAGCAGTCAGTGCCAGGTGTGTTATTACTACCACTGTATAATGTGTCAGCAGTCAAGTGCCAGGTGTGTTATTATTACACTGTATGATGTGTCAGCAGTCAGTGCCAGGTGTGTTATTATTACACTGTATGATGTGTCAGCAGTCAGTGGCCAGGTGTGTTATTATTACACTGTATAATGTGTCAGCAGTCAGTGCCCGGGTGTCGTTGTTCATTACACTGGTGTAATGGTGGTCAGCAGTCAGTGCCAGGTGTGTTATTCTACCTTTGATGGTCAGCAGCAGCCGGGTGTTTTTACCTGTGTAGTGCCGGTGTGTTGTTATTACACTGTGTAATGTGTCAGCAGTCAGTGCCAGGTGTATTATTACTACACTGTATAATGTGTCAGCAGTCAGTGCCAGGTGTGTTATTATTACACTGTATAATGTGTCAGCAGTCAGTGCCGGGTGTGTTGTTATTACACTGTGTAATGTGTCAGCAGTCAGTGCCAGGTGTGTTATTACTACACTGTATAATGTGTCAGCAGTCAGTGCCAGGTGTGTTATTACTACACTGTATGATGTGTCAGCAGTCAGTGCCGGGTGTGTAGTTATTGCACTGTGTAATGTGTCAGCAGTCAGTGCCAGGTGTGTTATTACTACACTGTATAATGTATCAGCAGTCAGTGCCAGGTGTGTTATTACTACACTGTATAATGTGTCAGCAGTCAGTGCCAGGTGTGTTATTATTACACTGTATAAAGTGTCAGCAGTCAGTGCCGGGTGTGTTATTATTACACTGTATAAAGTGTCAGCAGTCAGTGTCGGGTGTGTTATTATTACACTGTATAATGTGTCAGCAGTCAGTGCCGGGTGTGTAATTATTCCACTGTATAATGTGTCAGCAGTCAGTAGCAGGTGTGTTATTACACTGTAAAATGTGTCAGCAGTCAGTGCCGGGTGTGTTATTATTACACTGTATGATGTGTCAGCAGTCAGTGCCAGGTGTGTTATTATTACACTGTGTAATGTGTCAGCAGTCAGTGCCAGGTGTGTTATTACACTGTAAAATGTGTCAGCAGTCAGTGCCGGGTGTGTTATTATTACACTGTATGATGTGTCAGCAGTCAGTGCCAGGTCTGTTATTATTACACTGTATGATGTGTCAGCAGTCAGTGCCAGGTGTGTTATTATTACACTGTATAATGTATCAGTAGTCAGTGCCAGGTGTGTTATAATTACACTGCATAATGTATTAGTAGTCAGTACCAGGTGTGTTATTATTACACTGTATAATGTGTCAGCAGTCAGTACAGGGCGTTTTATTATTACACCGTATAATGTGGCAGCAGTCAGTGCCTGGTTTGCTACAATTAGGCCTCTTTGATACAAGCGAGTTTTCTGTCAGGGTGCGATGCATGAAGTAAACACATACTGCAGGATTCAGACTGAATCCTGACCCATTCATTTGAATGACTTTGTCTATGAGTGTTGTTTTCCAAGCATCGTTTTTGCGTTTACAAAAAATCCCAGCTCTGCTTCCATAGAAGTGAATGGAGCTTGAAAAACGTATTGCATCCGGATGTAATGCGTTTTTCACTTATCGTTGCTAGATGTAGATTGTTGTTCCTCAGTTTTTTTTTTCATGCATGTGAAAAACGCATCCAAAACTGATTGCACCCGTGTGGAAAATACTGAAGCACTGAACGCAATTGCAGACAAGACTGAATGAACTTGCATGTAAAACCATCTGTGTTACACACTGTTCAAACTGTGTTGCGAGTCCTACACACTCCACCTCACAGGTTGTTGTCACTGTCAAAATGAGTTGTAAATCTTACACACTACTCCTCTGAGTGTTGGCACTATCAGACACTCCTCACACTGTTTTGTGTCACACTCCTCTTCACACTGTGTTGTTACTGTCAAGCAATGGTTCTCTCACACTGCGTTGTGTCACACAATCCTCCTCACACTATGTAATTTCTTACACACTCGGGGTGTTGTCACACATCCCTTTCGTACTCTGTTGTCAGTGTCACAAACTTTTCACACGTTCCCTTACAGGGAGAGTACACTGTGTTGTCAATGTCAAACACTCCTCCTTTCACACTGTATTGGCACTGTCACAAACGTCTCACACTGTGTTGTTACTGTCGTACTCCTCCTTTCACACTGTGTTGTCACACACTCCTCATATGTTCCCTTACAGGGGGAGTACACTGTGTTGTCACTATCACACACTCCTCCTCTCACACGGTGTTGTCACACTCCTCCTCACACACTGTGTTGTCACTGTCACACCCTCCTCCTCTCAATGTGTTGTCACACTACTCCTCTCACACTGTGTTGTCACTGTCACACACTCCTCTCACACTGCGTTGTCACTATCACACACTCCTCCTCACTGTTGTGTAACACACTCCTCTCACACCACGTTGTGTCACACACTCCCCCTCTCACACTGTTTCAAACACTTCTCTCACACATTGTTGTGTCATATACTTCTCTCACACTGTGTTTTCACACTCCTCCTCTCACACTGTGTTGTCACTATCACACACTCCTCCTCACTGTGTTGTGTCACACACTCCTCTCACACTACGTTGTGTCACACACTCCTCCTCTCACCCTGTGTTGTCACTGTCACACTCCTCTCACAGTGTGTTGTCACTGTCACACACTCCTCATCTCACACCATACTGTCACTGTCACACTACTACTCTCACAGTGTGTTATCACTGTAACACACTCATCCTTTCACACTGTGTTGACACACACTTCTCCCTTCACACTGTGCTGTCACTGTCACACACTTCTCCCTTCGCACTGTGTTGTCAGTCACACACTCCTCTCACACCGTGTTGTGTCATACACTCCTCATCTCACACTGTGTTGTCACTGTCACAAACTCCTCCTTTCACAGTGTGTTATCACTGTCACACTCCTCCTCTCACACTGTATTGTCACTGTCACAAACTCCTCCTCTGGCACTGTGTTGTCACTGTCACATACTCCTACTCTCACCCTGTGTTGTCACTGTTACACTCCTTCTGTCACACTGTGTTGTCACTGTCACACACTCCTCCTCTCACACTTTGTTGTCACTGTCACACTTCTCCTCTCTGTGTTGTGACTGCCACACACTACTCCTCTCACACTGTATTGTCACTGTCACAAACTCCTCCTCTGGCACTGTGTTGTCACTGTCACATACTCCTCCTCTCACCCTGTGTTGTCACTGTTACACTCCTTCTGTCACACTGTATTGTCACTGTCACACACTCCTCCTCTCACACTGTGCTGTCACACACTCCTCCTCTCACACTCCTCCTCTCACACCATGTTGTTACTGCCACAAACTCCTCCTCTCACACTGTGTTGTCACTGTTGTACACTCCTCCTCTCACAGTGTGTTGTCACTGTCACACACTACTCCTCTCACAGTGTATTGTCACTGTCACACACACCTCCTCTCGCACTGTGTTGTTACTGTCACACACTCCTCCTCTCACACTGTGTTGTCACTGTCACACACTACTCCTCTCACACCATACTGTCACTGTCACACACTTCTCTCGCACTTTGTTGTCAATCACACACTCCTCTCGCACTGTGTTGTCAGTCACACACTCCTCTCACACTGTGTTGTGTCATACACTCCTCATCTCACACTGTGTTGTCACTGTCACACACTCCTCCTCTCACAGTGTGTTGTCACTATCACACACTCCTCCTCTCACAGTGTGTTGTCACTGTCACACACACCTCCTCTCGCACTGTGTTGTTACTGTCACACACTACTCCTCTCACAGTGTATTGTCACTGTCACACACACCTCCTCTCGCACTGTGTTGTTACTGTCACACACTCCTCCTCTCACTCTGTGTTGTCACTGTTACACACTCCTCCTCTCACCCTGTGTTGTCACTGCTACACACTCCTCCTCTCACGTGTTGTCACTGTCACACACTCCTCCTCTCACCCTGTGTTGTCACACACTCCTGCTGACACTGTGTTGTCACTGTCACACACGTCTCCCCACACTGTTGTCACACTCCTCCTCTCTCACTCTGTTGTCACTGTCACACACTCCTCCTATCACCCTGTGTTGTCACACTCCTCCTCTTACACTCTGTTGTGTCACACACTCCTCACACGTTACCTTACAGGCGGAGTACACTCCGAGTTTCTCCAGTTTCTTGGCCCGTGGAGCTGAGCGGTGCTGCCCCTTCTTGGCAGCGATTCTTAGCGGTACAGCTCCAGCACCTCCCACTGCTGGACTCTCCGCTCCCCGGGCTGCTCCTCCGGCTGCAACCGTAGCCGCTGCTGCCGCTACCACAACGGCTGGAGAGCCTTGGGGTGCCGCACTGCCCACCACCGAGCCTCCGTCTGCAGCCGCCTCGGACATTGCAGGAGCCCTGGAGCCTGCCCGGGGAGAAGAATGCCCCCTAGCCTCCTCCGGTGCACAGATCCCTGGGCGAGGTGACGAGATCTGCAGCCGTTCCCCCAGCAGGGAGGCAGCTGGAGCACATCACCGCCTCCCCTGCCTCTCTCCTCCTCCTTCCTCCCTCCTTAGTGCTGCTGTCCACTTCCATGGCTGCTGTCAGGTCGCGCCGGCCGCTGTTCTGCGTAATAATCCCCCGTGGGCTCAGCTCGGTCTGTGGCCCTCTTGGAGGAACCGACCTCACTATTCCAATATTCTTCAAGGGAAAGTGTGGGAGGCGGGGCCCCTGGTGTATGCTCCGATAATTCTAAACTAGGGGGCGCTATTATCCTGGCTGCACAATATCCTGTATACCCCTCAGCTGGTCAGTAGGCAAAAGGGTGTCACAGGCTGTTCCATGGAATAAGTGTGTGTTACATCAGACAGTTTCTGGGTTGTCTTTGGATATGATTTAATGCCACCACACCATGAAATTTCATGCGGTTTTTGGGGGTTGATGTTTTTCAGGTTTCGTTTCCTATAGAGAAGTCTATTAGAAATCATCCAAAAAAAGCCACAGCAAGCTGTGGTTCCAAAAATATGCAGAGGGAGCCACAAAATGTGGCCCTGGGCAAAATCAAAAGTGGGGACCCAAACCTTGTAAAAATGTACCAATAACAGTTACATTCCGTCGATTTTGGCCCTCCCTGACTGATTTAGGACTCACGCACACAGCCGTGGCCCACTGTGTCCATATTGCAGGCCACAAACAGCTGGTCCGCAATATGCAGGCACCGGCCACGTGCTCCCCTGCAGAATGGGTCTGCAATACGGAAGGTCGGTGCGGAATGGAAGCACTACGGAGTGCTTCTGTGGGGTTTCTCTCCGGGCCATGACATGTTCTATTTTTTTGCGGTGCAGATGGATCATGCACCCATTCAAGCAAACTGCGGCCCCCAATGCACGGAACGAACGTGTGCATGAGCTCTTACACCCCATAAAGCCCCTCACACAGACCTGCACCCTTCTCACAGATTTACACCCCATAAAGCCCCCACACACAGATCTGCACTCTTATGGACCCCAGAATACACCACATGCCCCCTCACAGAAATGAGTTCCCCTCCCTCACAAAAAGCTACAGCAATGGAGTGGGTCATCATACAGCATGTACCCCAGTACTGCACTGCACCCCACTAGACCTTCCCCCACCTGGCCTTCTGCAGGCATACACAACCTCTCCCAAAGTACCTCAATGAGCTCCAACAGTTCTTGCAGAAAAAAAACCCTTCGCGACATCCGCCAAGCAGGCATCCGCGGCCAATGTCCGCGATCTGCAGTACTGCTGGCCTGGGACATTTAACCACTCAAATGCCATGGTGAAATGTCACCATGGCATCTGAGAATGTTAAAAACCGGAAGCACATGCTTCCAGTTCAGACGCTCTTTTCCCTAGCAAAGATCGAGGAAGCAGCCTGTTCTAAAAATGAGCCGCAGACTGTACTAAGCTTCCAGGCTCATTATTAGTATATCCCAGTTCAGGCCACTAGATGGCAGCACTGTGATATAGTGATTTCAGAATAGGGCCTAATTCACACAACCACGGGCGTACACAGGGATCACAAGGGATCATACCAAAACCTAGTATGGACCCCCTTCCGGGGGCTTCGAGGGCTCTGACAAATGTACTTATTGTTTAATAAGTAAAAGGGGTTTTCCAGAACTTACTCAGTGATCCTTAGAAGAGGACTTAAAGGGAACCTGTCATCTCCGAAACACCCCCTGAACTAGAGTAAGCGTTGTATAGTGTGAGTGATGCTGAATCCGAATATGTAATTTGTATCTTCATACTCACTTCCATTCTGACGCTGTGCTCCCACAAACCAGCAGTAAAATGCATTGAGAGGACTCTTCTTTGAGTCCTCTCCATTATGTGAGTGAGCACTGGAGTCCAGTGAGTGCATTTTACTGCAAGTTTATGGGAGCACAGCATCAGAATGGAAGTGAGTATGAAGATAAAACTTACATAATTGGATTCAGCATCACTTACACTATACACCGCTTACTCTAGTTCAGGGGGTGTTTCGGAGATGACAGGTTCCCTTTAAGTATCAGATCTGTGGGGTACCCACCCAGCCCTGCTCCCATTCAAGTGACAGAGCTGTGTAGTTTCGGAGCCTGATTCTGGCCCCTGATCAGTGCGGTTGCTGGGAAATAGACCCCCGCAGACCTGATATTGATGACCTATCGAACAACATTGAGGAACAGCATTCATACACAGTGGAACAAATAGTCCTACACAGTGATTAACACCCTTCCCTGTATCAGTGTGCCTACATAGATAGCTGTCAATCACTGAGTAGGACTACCCACTGGACTCATAAGCATAGAAAGAGCTTGGATTTTAACCCATTAGTGACCCCCAATACGTCTTTTCACAGCGGTCACTAAGGAGCCTTAGGCTGGGCCACAGCCTTTATAGTGGGGCGTCCTGCTGTAACGGACCAGACAGGCAGAAGTGCTGATCAGGGTCATTTAATCCCTTAGAAGCCGAGGTCAATAGCGACCATAAGATCTAAGCGTTTACAGAGGGAGCAGATTCCCTCTGTCTCCCATTAGCACCCCATGAATGAGATGGTAGGGTGCCTAATGAAGGCCCAGGTCTGCCTACAGTGTATTGGTAGCAGGCTGCGCCTCTTTGGCGCAGCCTGCTGGTGGATGTCAGTATAGCACTGACAAAATAATACATTGCATAAACAATGCAATGTTTTATAGAAGCAATCAAAAGATCGCCTATGGCAGGATTACAGTTTTTTGCTTATTTGCCACAAAAAAACTAAATAAAATGCAATCAAAATGTGTTATGTACCCCAAATGATACCAATGACAAGTATAAGTTGTGCCCAAAAATCAAGTTCCCAGACAGCTCCACAGAAACAAAAATAAAAAAGTCATGGGTCTTGAGGTCCAGTAATGCAAAAACATTTTCTATTTTTTTTTTCTTTTTAAAAAAAGTAAAACATATCTGACATTGCTGTAATTGTACTGACCAAGAGAATAAGCGTATCGTGTTATTTATGCCAGAAAATAAATGCCGCAAAATTTATATAGTTAAAAACTCAATGGTGGTAATTCAGTTTTTTCCTATCCCCCCTAAAAGAGTTAATAAAATTAATCAGTAAGTTACGTGTACCCCAAAAATGGTGCCGTTTAAAACTACAACTTTTCCCTCAAAAAACAAGCCTTCATAAGGCTATCGACGGAAAAAATAATTAAAAAAAGTCATTGCTATTGAATCGTGATAATAAAAAAGGTCAATTGGTCACTAAGGGGTGAATGAAAGAAATAAAAGTTATACTGGTTCTTTCTCCCAAAAAACTACAGATCAGTCTGCCTACCTCCTCCTGCCCTATACCATGCTGCCTGAGGCTCAGACACCATGTTCATGTGACAGGCTCCAGCCGTGATGTAGAGGACTTTCACTGTCCTAAAATGACCACCCTATGGGAGTGTTTGCCGGTACCACAGGTGCATTACATTACCAGGACGGTGATACAGTTGAATACTGCAGCGGGCACAGGAGCCCATGGCTTCCTGCCCCGAAGTTTACCCTTATATGAAACAGGCCACAAGGCTTGAAGCCTATCAGGCAGTATACAGATGACACGGGGACACAGGCATCTAACGTGGCCTGCATTGCGTATGGTATGGCTGACCCCGCCATCTTGTGTTGGCCCTGACTACTCGTGTTGCTCCACTTTCTGTCAATTTGGTTGGTCCACTTTTAGGTTTTTCCCAGGACTACTTTAACCCCTTGACGACCGCCATACGGCTATATACGTCCTATCTGCACATGCCCCGTGCAGATAGCACGTATATACACGTGCAGGCGGCCCTTTAATCCCAGCGCTGATCAGCGCTGGGATTAAAGCTCCTGCTCCTGCAATCTAACAGGAGCAGGTCGGGTCCCGGCTCACAGACAGAGTGGGGACCCCGAGGAGAAGACAGGAGCGGTTTAATACCGCTTCTGTCTTCTCCTCAGCCGGAAGACAGCCTTACCTCCTCAGCCGGCGCAGCAGGAAAGAAGCGGCAGCGCCGCTTCCTGTGTTAGTCCCGGCGGTCACGTGACCGCCGGGTGTCTCGGGGCCAGAGCAGTGCTGCAGGGTCTAAGGAGACCCTGATCAGCTCTGCCTGTGTGTAATGAGCCCCCAGGGGGCTGTTTTCCCCTGCAACTGGGGCTCCTGTGGATGCCCCAGTTACAGTGGAAACAGTGGGAAAAAAAAGTGTTAAAAAAAGAAAAAAAAAAAAGTCAGTCCTCCAGAGGTCTTTTAATGACCTCCTGGGGGACATATTATTTGTCAAAAATAAATTAATATATAAGTAAAAAAATAAATAACAAACAAACAAAAAAAAGTGTAAAAAAAAAAAATTAAACACGCAGTCGCCAATGGAAACAGTCACTATAGTCGCCCCGTCAAATAAAATCTATACATGCTATATATCAAAACGATCGTCATCAAATAGGGAACCCATTGCAATAATTAATTTGTGCGTCAGTTTTAATATTTAAAAAATAAAAATCTATAATTAAAAAAAATACTTTTTTTTAATAAGAATTAGCGGTTTTTGTCTAAATTAAACCTAAAAAAATATAAAATATCTTTAAAAAAAACCATTCTAATAATAAGTCCTAAGTGTCAAGTAAAAAAAATTTTCGTATTCAAACGAGAAAAAAAAAATTAGGGTCACTAAGCCACCATGTGCCCAAATCACAAAAAGTTGCCTGGACATTCAGGCATTTTATAGGTCCGGTCATGAAAGGGTTAAGTTGCCAGTCCGTCCCTGGTATGTTAAGCAGCAGTTTTGTAGAAAATTGTTACAAAATTGTGATAGAACCATTATGCACCGAGCCATAAACTGGACAATTCCAGGTTCCACTATTGTCAGCTGAGAATAAGAATTCCAGATTGCAATAAGCTAAGGCCTCATGCACACAACCGTGGATCGGATGCAGACCCATTCATTTCACTGGGGCCGCAATAGATGAGGACAGAACAAAAAAGTAGAACAGGTCCTATTCTCCGTTTTGCAGACAATAGGGAGGGGTGCACCTAGCTTTTCTGCTTCCTGAGTCGAACATTTAAACGGTGCCCAACCCCTCCAGCTCTACTGTTTAAGGCATGCTCTGATACAGTTGAATATAGAGAGATATTCCCACAGCCCTGCAACTGCCCCCACTTGTCTCTAGGTTTTGCCACCTGAGGCAATCACCTCACCTGGCCTCATTGGTGGTGCACCCCTGACAACAGGCATTTCTAGCAGAGGGTAGGACTCACCGATCTCCAAAATGAGGAACATACATGGGCCGTTATCCGTGTTTTGCGGATCTGCAAGTTACGAACCCGCAAAATCGGACATGGCCGTGTGCATAAGCACTAAGGCTGATCAGAACCGGACTGTGCCGGACTGACAAAAATAACCTGCTGGCCATGCAGATATCCAGATTGCTACATAGAAAGCACAGCGCTCACTGGTATACGCAACTAGAGCTCATGACTTTACCGCTGATATTACATGCATTAAAGGGGTTCTGTAAAACTGATGATCTATCCTCTGGATAGATCATCAGCATCTGATCGGCGGCGGTCTGGGACCCCCGCCGATCAACTGTTTGAGAAGGCAGCGGCGCTGCAGGAGCGCCGCGGCCTTCTCTGTGTTTTTCTCAGGCCCAGTGACGTCACGACTAGTTTCACTGGCCTGGGCGGGGCTAAGCTCTGTTCACTTGAATGGAGCTTAGCCCCGCCCAGGCCAGTGATACTAGTCGTGACGTCACTGGGCCTGCGGTAAACACAGAGAAGGCCGCGGCGCTCCTGCAGCGCCGCTGCCTTCTCAAACAGCTGATCGGCGGGGGTCCCGGGTGTCGGACCGCCGCCGATCAGATGCTGATGATCTATCCAAAGGATAGATTATCAGCTTTACAGAACTGCAGAACCCCTTTAAGGATACAAGCCAAGGGCAAACCACAAATCCCCAAATACAGAAACCTTCTATGTACAAGGACTATTTTCTTCCACAATGCAGACAAGAACCGGATGTTCTATAACATGCAGAATGGCCCATATGGATCTGCAAACAATATATGTGTGCTTGGCCCCATAGAAATGAATGGGTCAGTGTGCTACCTGCAAAAAATGCAGATACACAAAGGAAAAATACAAGATTCTGGGGAATTTTTGAAGTCAGTTTCCCTTGGTCTGCACTGCCATCATTTGAACCAATAATAATTAATACATTTGGCATTCCTTTAACCCCTTCTACCCCTGGTAATTTTTTATTTTTGCGTTTTCGTTTTGCACTCCTTGCCTTCCCAGAGCCATATCTCTTTTATTTTTTCATTTACATTGTGGTATGAGTGCTTGCTTTTTGCTGGAAAAGGTGTACTTTCTAATACAATGTAGTGGGAAGCAGGAACAAAATTCCAAGGGGCTAAAATTGGTAAAAAAAACTTTCTGCAACAGTTTTAAGGGTTTTATTTCTACAGCGTTCCCTATAGAGTAAAACTGAGCTTCATTTTGCCCCCCATAACTTTTTTAGAATTATGTCTATGGAACTGTGTGAGGGCTCATTTTTTTGCTCAACAATGTGTAATTTTCATTGATACCATCTTGGAGTGTGTCAGACTTTTTGGACACTTCTTATTGATTTTTTTTGAGAGGTGAAATTATGTAAAAATGGCTAATCATCCATTTTGATGGTTTTTTTCCGTTAAACTGTTCACCGTATTGGATAGCTATTTTTATATTTTAATAGTACAGACATTTTTGCATGCGGTGATGCCCATGATGTTTATGGATTTAAAGGGGTGATTTGAATTTTTAGATTTTGTTAATTTTTTTTATATTTTAAAAAACTTTTGAAACTTATTTTTTACTTTCTTTTAGGCCCCCAAGGGAATAACGTCATGCAAGCTTTAGATTGTCAATTTTATATATCAATGGAAATAAATCCATTGATAGATAGAACATTCAGTATATTCCAATGAAGTGCTGCCACCTGCTTCGAAAAGCATCGGAGCCTCAGCAGGCCCAGGCCTTTCACAGGCAACGAATGGCACCCCAGATCACTGCGTGAGGGAGCCTTTCCAGGCCCTGAAGGGCAGCGCTTTGGGATTTTCCAATCTCAGATGCTGTGGTCACATTTAACCACGACATCTGAAGGGTTCAATGCATGTGATTGGCATTACCCCTGATTGCAGGCATTATCTCAGGATGTCTACTGTGTGAAACTACAGAAACCCGGCGCCTATGGCACCCTCTGCACTTGAGAGCGGGCGTCATCTTTAAAGGGGTCTCACTTCACCAAATAGCATTTATTATGTAGAGAAAGTTAATGCATGGTACTTCCTAATGTATTGTGATTGTCCATATTGCTTCCTTTGCTGGCTTCATTCATTTTTCCATCACATTATACACTGCTTGTTTCCATGGTTACGACCACCTTCAAATCCATCAGCGCTGGCCGTGCTTTTACTCTATGGGAAAAAAGGCTGGGACCATGAGATAACACATAGACTAGTGCTTTCTTCTATATTGTACAAGCACGGCCACCGCCGCTGGATTGCAGGGTGGTCGTAACCATGGAAACAAACAGTGTATAATATGATAGAAAAATGAATCCAGCCAGCAAAGGAAGCAATATGGACAATCACAATACATTAGTAAGTACCTTGTATTAATTCCCTCTACATAATAAATGTTATTTGCTGAAGTGACACAACCTCTTTAAAGACCTGGCTACCATACTATTACGGCGGAGGTCGTGAAAGGGATAAATATCTATTGATAAATTTGCAGTGCAGTAAGGAGGTACTGGGGTCTCAGGCTCCCCATTCTAGTGATCAGTGGGGATGTCATTAGTGGGGTCCCTAGTGATCAGATATATTTCACCTATCCTGTGCACATTTTATTATTACTTTTTTTTAGCACTTAGTAGTCATGTAACAGTCACCTGTACCTTTCACATACCACCAACATATCAGTTGGTAAACCCTGCACAAAGAATGCCCCCCAAACTCACTGGGATTGCACACTTGTGAACATGGGGTTATATAAGCCCCACTCATTTTCAGCCCAGGACACCCTGAATGTGTTGGAACAATATCTGAAATTTAGGGACAGTCCCTGAATATTTGAGATTGTTGGCGACTATGCTTTCATCAGCCAATAAAACACCACTTTGTATGGGAAAGGACAGGGCGAGACCTGAGACTGTGTCGCCCTGCACAATGCTATGTTAGAAATGTAGCTAGGGTTACGGTTACCGTAGTAACATGTAAACACGCATGCTACATACTTCAAAGCAGGGACATTACCTGAGACTTCTGCACAATCAATGGAGCAGCTTTCTATTACATCAGGTGAGTTTGTGTTGGGAGCTCCATAAACCATGTGATAAATCTGTCACCTTCTGTTATCTACGTTATCTCTGTACCGTTTAGGAGGGACAGTCATACCCTAAAGAGGGTTCACAAGCTAGAATACACTTTTTTTAGGCTGTGAAAATTCTTTTTCAGAAAGGTTACAGAAGTTATTCTACAAGTGAGCTGGAGGATAGGTCCTAAATGTTAAATTGGTGGGGGCCCCTCTACTGGGACTCTGGGGCCCCTCTACTGGGACCACTGATCACTAGTACGGGGTCCGCCCCTCTTTCTTCACACTCACAAAAGCCTGCGTATACCGCAGATGGGGAAAATGCTGAAAATTGATCAGCGGTGCTGACTGTCCTTCAGGGGCAGATTTGGGCGGGTTGGGGAGGAGAAGGGGGAGATGAAGCAGTCGCTAACCCCAAACCACTCACAATTGTTCTTCCTTCCCTGTTGTTAAAATAAATTGCATAAATGCAATATAACAGCCACGCTGGTGATACAAGATACAAGGGAGCCTTACAAAGTTCCTTGCACCAGTGCGCAGTACTTCGTGATGCAGGAGGCCAAACAGCGTCATCACACCATCTGCATCATTCTGCAAGTCGCTGGATGACAGCGTGTATTCTATACTGGGGTGGCAGTAGCAGTGTGGAGCTTATATTTATTCAAGGATAATTACGTTATTTTAGAATTATGGACCACACTTCCATTATTTAACTAATAAAGTTTTTAGTGTTTGAATGTTTGAACCATGCTTAATACCCCAGAACTATTGCCTCATGTCTAGTGTTGAGCGAGCACCTCTGTGCTCGGGTGCTCTGGCCGAGCACTAGGGGTTGCTCGAGTGCTCGGCCGAGCACCCGAGCATAATGTTAGTCAATGGGACTAAATCAGGCACCCCCCGCTCGGAAGAGGGGAGGGTGTCTGGTTAATAGAAAAAGGTCAGAATCGCGACTTCTCCTCTTTTACTCCTTTCACTCGTAAAAGTATGCTAATTAACTGAATTTGTACGCATTAGCGCACAATGCGTACGCATTAGCGCACAATGCGTACGCATTAGCGCACAATGTGTATGCATTAGCATACAAATGCGTACGGATTAGCGTACAAAATGCGTATGCATTAGCATACAAATTCATACGTATTAGCGTACAAATCTACATTACAGTGCGCGAAAAAGCGAGAGCATGCTCGCTCAACACTACTCATGTCCCCTCTCAGTCTTACCTGAACAGTTCCTTTCACTTCATAAGGTTTTTTAAGAAGATACAATTTATGGAAAGTGTTAAGATTTTTTATTACTTTTTCACACAAATTACATGCTTTATCATTTTTAAAAAAAATATTATGGTGTTTTTCTTACTTGATCGTAGAATGAGAAAATCCCTACTAACTATCGCAGAAGCATCGAATGTGGATTTACGTACTCCAGATGATCAGAATGAGCCTCAAATGAATGAGACTCGGTTTCCTTGTTCAATATGCCAGGAACGAGTTAATCTGTATTCGCTTATAAACCACAAACAATGCCACCGAGCTAATAAAGTACTGGGCTGTAAGTCAGAGGACAACCCATCAAATCTTCATACCCTCACAGTCCAAAAGGAGAAAATGATATCTCAGATTGAAAGCTCTTCAGAATATAAATATCGAGAACACCAGAAGATTAATCAATCCTATGAAACACTAAAGAGAAATCTGCTTTCTATGGCACCATATACTTGCAGAACGTGCATGCCCTTTGAAGCTAGTTGCCATGTTTATGACATGGGAGGAGATAGTAGCTTAATAAAATCTATAGTAATCTGTTCTGATAAAAATACTTCCTGGCAAAGTTGCATGGAAGACTCATTTACAGTTGTTAATAACTATGGGCAAAGGCCAAACACATGTTTTGCTGGTATATTTGATGGGTATCACGGGAATGTGGCAGCAATGACTGCAGCCGCAGAGTTTCCTATTTTACTGCTAGATCATATTTCAGCCATGGATCCATCTTACAAGTTGAATGAAGAAGAAAAGCTCTTTATCAGATCATTTGATACCGTTTTTAAAGACAATTACAAAGAAACGGAGCATACTTTCTGCATAGGGAACAAGAAAGGAGCCAAAGAACCAGGTGTTGAAGGTATACAGCTCGCCTATGCGAAAGCTTTTTGGCGCATGGAGAAACTATTGCAGCTAGGAAGAGCAGAGAGTTCAAAGTCAAGATGGAGTGGATGTTCTGCCGTGACCTGTCTCTTAGATGGATTTACAATAATGGACCCCCAGATGTCAACACTTAAAGATAAAAAAAGGCTTGGCATGCTCCATGTAGCAAATATTGGTAAGTGAGCTCTTACCAGAATGCAAAAGAAAGGGAGAATTCAAATGTGGCAGATATAAGTACAGGGGTGGATTGGCCATAGACCTTACAGAGAAATTTCCCGGTGGGCCGATGCCCAGGGGGCTGCCTGGGCCCTCCTCACAGCCGGCCAGTAGTTTTTGGGGATGTATTTTGTGATGGACTGTGGTATTTGGCTCTGTTGGGGTGGTATTTTGTGGCACAATATGGTGTTACTGGCCCTGCCTTCCATCAATTTGAACCCAACTAACAAAGAAGGCGACTTTTAGTATGTTTTCCAGGGCCACTTTAAGTTCCCAGTCCGCCCCTGTATAAGTACAGTAATTTCTGCGACTGTAACTTTCAGAAATCTATGTGGTTGTCGCCAAAACAGATCCATGAATGGAACTGATTTCTGAAACAAAATCTGCAGAGTGTAAATCCACCCTAATAATAATATATTCGAATAAATACACCGTAAACTGAAAGCTATGAAGAGATGTGAACCTAAAAGTATAAGGCTATTTTCACCTCTGCAGCTGGCTGCTCCGAATGGCTGGAATCAGGTGGACAAAGGTTTTTGTCTGGCCGGATCTCTGACGAACTCCATTAGAGGAAATGCTGGACCCGGAAATCTCTGGCAGCCTCTTCTCTACTGGAACAGCCTGCCAGAGGCTTTTCCGCAAATGTGAAACTAGCCAAAGGCCTTATGCACACACCAGAGCTACAGTTCCATCTTGTACAGAATCATAATACATCTCTCATAAAGATGCATGAGACTTCTTCTGAATGTCCATATTTTTTATAAAACCTGACTGAAAAATGTCTATGCACAAAAAAAGCAAAATAGGGCTGCTTACTGGACAGTGGTCAAAATAGCTGGTATGTCAAGAGCGTTGGTTATCCCCGGGCCTGTACCCAAGAAAACAAATAAGTATACGTTCTTAAAGGTAAAAATGTGGCATGCTCCATCAGATGCTGCCTGTATGGAGATATTCTTCCCTCAAAGCATTGCTTCTGGAGGAAAATATCTTATGGGTATGAGCCATTAGACTATAGGCTAAGCTCCTCTAGGCAGAGAAGACCAAATTTATTAGTTAAATTGGTTTTTATTTCCTATTATGCAGAAATGGCTCAAGGGATGTTCCCCTCTATAAATTCAGTTATAGAAAAGTTTTAAAATGTATTCCCCGTTATCATAATTAAAGAGTTGGTCTGCTTTAGGCAAATGCTTTTATTCAGAAGTACTCTCCAACCAGCTGATCAGAGAGAGCCGTACTGCTGGGACCCCTCAGTGATTAGTTGTAATTTTACTCATACAGTATGTTCAAAATTTTAAAATCACTCATACAATTTCAATAAAAAAAGATGTAAAATTACTAAATCATTATAAATATAATCAAGACTTTAATAGGCTAGAAATAATGATTTCTGCTTAAAATGATGATTACATATACAAACTTTGTTTCCAGGCCCTGCTTACTGAAGCTTCTCCCACAAGTTAGACTGGCTTGTCGGGCACTATTCTCAGACCATATGGTCAAGCTCAATAATGTCAGGTAATTGGACTGGCTATCAGATGCAGATAGAATATTAGCTGATTGCTTTTTTCCTAAAAAGGTCCTGCATAAACTGGGGCATTCACTGCATTATTGTCCTATTGGAAACATGACATTTGCTCCAATCAAAATTATCCAAGGTACATCACGTATCAAAACAGAATTATAGCCTTCAAGGGTTTAGATTTCTTTTAGCAGCACACCAGCATCATCACATTCCCTCAAGTAGTCATCTAGCATCTTTTCATTTGCTTTGCACCTCTTCTGTCTATTGCTTTCTTATTACTGGCTAGTCTCCAATATGGCTTATTCTTGGAAGCATTTGTTTGACGCACTAGAGACACCGATTATCGTCCTGCACGGTTGTGCACCAAGGCAATACAAATTTGTAAAATATCTTCACTTGGCAATTCATTTCTCAGAACAATAGACTGATGAGTTTCAGAAGAAAGCACTTTCTAACTAGCCTCTTTCAGCACATAAGCCAATGAATGTTAATTCCCTAAGGCTGTCTGGGCCCATTTATATATCACGATATCTTGGCCCATTTACACATGCCAAACATTTCCATTCACCAATTGACATCATGATTTGCTAATTTCTTTTTTTTTAAATCAAGTAAATTTTTATTAAAGGAACAATGTACATGAGGCATTACAAAATAAAGGCATACATTTTCAATGCTACTCAAGTGCCATTTTCGTGTTTTACAATGTACGTCTCAGATATCCAGAAAATAGTACATCGAACCAAAGTATCATTTTCAAGTTTTCGCCCCCCCCCCCAATATACCACCACCCCTATCACCCCCCACCCGCAAACCACTCCCCCCAACCCTCCCAGTCCCCGCCCACCCCACCCTTTGCCACGAGGAGTCGACACCCAGTCCAGTGTAGACCGGACCTCATCCTTCAAGTTGGGATGAACCTCCAGGCCTAGCCAAGGTTGTCAACCGGAAGAGGCCAAGCATAGCATCACCAAGACCATTCCAGTAATACTTATCAATGAGTTATGGCTGTGTCATTTTGCATCCTTTATGGTACTATACCACCCAATTGTCCCCTCATACATTCTCTCACCAAAGAGCTGGAGGCCAACCCAGGCGCTTTAAACCATCCTCCCCAGATAGCTAAGAATTTAGCAGCACACTGTCTTTTCATATAAATACCATTCTCATGTCTCAGAATCATGTTAATCCTACTGATATATTCTTTTTTGTTGGGCGCGTCTTTATCTATCCAATATTTTGCTATCAGCACCCTTGCTTGGAATAAGATGCATAACGTAAGCTTGTTGGTAATGTCCAGTGAATCCAATATACCTAGTATACAAATCCTAGGGTCCGGAGTCAGCCTAATCTTTGTCACCAGCGCTATTAAAGAAAGAATGTCAGACCAAAATTTATCGAGTTCAGGGCATCCCCAAAACATATGAAGCAATGAGGCCCCTTCCCTCCCGCATCTGGGGCAACAGGAGTTTGGTCTGAGACCTATCCTATGTAGAAACTCCGGAGTTCTGTACACCCTATATACCAAATACAATTGTGAGGTTCTTTGGGCCTCGCTAAGTGTTACTGTGGGGGTTAACGCTAAAACTCCTTCCCATTGTTCCTTTGAGATGGCCCCAACGTCTTGCTCCCATTTATCCTTTACTGGCAGGCACCCCTGGGGCAGAGATTTATTTAACAAATGTCTGTAAAATACCGAGATCAAACCCTGAGAGCCCCCTGGTTTAAGCAATTGCTGACATAAATAGGGAAAGCCAGCAATTTGTGGCGTTCCTGGAAACTGCGTCTGAAAGGCATGCCTGAGTTGTAGGTATTGGTAAAACCAACTATGAGGAATTTGAAACTCGGATTGCAATTGGTCAAATGCCTTAAACACCCCTTTAGAATGAAGGTGGTGAAGGAAAAGTACTCCCTTCCGATGATTTGCTAATTTCTGAGCAATATATGTGTACAAAAATCCATTTAAATGCCATAAAAATAATTATCTGTGACATATATATATATACCTCCCTCCCTGTGACATTTACACAAGGCATTGCTGCCTAGTGAACAGCCTGGTTTTCAACACTGCTGAAAACCAGTGTTCCACCACCATACTGTGACTAATTAACACAGTGGTGTGGCTGGGTAACACCACCCTACCAGAAATGGATACCCCCATACATAACTAAATAACAGCAGTGACTGAATAATACCTCCATACTGTTGCTGAATAAAAACAATATAAAAATACCAAAATGATCGTCTTACTGAGACCCAATACAAAGATGGTTGTCTCTTATGTGTGTACCAATAAACTAATAAAATACTAATAAGATGTGAAAAGCAAAAAAATTGATTAAATCTAGTGACTCACAGATGACATCTACACTAGTCCCCCTGTTCTCTAGCTGGCCCAGACTGCCATGACAACCTTGGCTCCATGCTTTTTCAGCTCCTTCCCACCCTCTTTATCCAAACCCAGCTTCCAACTTCCATCTTGCTGTTACCCTAATATAAATCTACTAAATTGCAGTAATAGACAGTGCTTTTATCCCACTGCGAGAGCTATCTCTGTCAGTCCCATAGAGATTAATTGAACAGGCACTCAGGATCCTCATTATTTTGATCATGAGGGTCCCAGCAGTTGGACCACCAGCAATCATATTCGTATCACTTATTATTTGGTGATAATAGGTGATATTATTATTCTTTTGGTGGAACAAACCCTCTTAAGACATGGAAGGTCAAAGATTGAAAACATTTGGGCAGATTACTATTTTTGTCTTATTTAAAGGAGTTATTCAGTGATGCGTGTCAACCATGGCGATGGGAGGAACTAATTGGCTTTTTTATTGGCTGTTATTTAAAATTTGTCAAATTTATGCATTTCTCACACTGTCCTTACCATAGTTTCATTCTAAACTAGCAAACAGCCTCACCTTTGCTATAGTCCTCATCATGTGATGGCTGATCATGTGGATGAAGAGTCATGCCGGCCAAAACCCACAGAACCATACAAACATCAAGGCACATTTCAGGTCCTTCATTCTGAGTTTCTCCCAAATGCATGCTCATAGGTTTGGCACGTGTTAGCAAATGGAGATTAGTGAAAGCAAGCCAAATGGCGAGATCTTGTTTACCTTGTCCATTAGCAAGCCTAACAAATAGGGATAATACCGCAATTAATAGACTCTCTGCCTCTAGGGAAGCCTGTGCAGGGAACATTTTATGAATTGGGTCAGAGAAGCGAGCACTGCAAGAATGAAGTATGTGCAGGTAATTTCACTGGACTGCACGTATTATTTAAGAAGACTGAAAGAAAATGGAATGCAATCTAATGTAGTCTCAAACCGAGAACACAAAGAATATGCTGACGTGTAATAGTATTCCATTAACACAGTTTTCACTGTGAAGCATTCACTTACTCAAAAATAGCCATTTTACAGGAGCTGAAAAAGCACATAATTTTAGGTTCAGGAAAGACTTTCATCTTGAGGATTTATGATATGTTTAATGTGCAGAAAAAATGAGAAAAAATCTCTTATTCACCCAAATACAGTAAAAATTCTGAAAAAAAGCTTCTTAAAACTGGACAGTGTGTACCATGAGATACCTATGCAAATACATATTTACCTGGTCACTGAGGATCAGGTAAAAATGCCTAATGCACATGCCAGTACTCTCGACCATCATTCAAAGCAAAGTACCCAATCAAGTATAAGTAAAACAGGACAGTACTAACGAGAGTACTGGTACACATATCAGGGACAGCCATTAGACATGCCAAGATCTATAAGGTAAAATGCTGTTCATTCACCAGGGTCTGCCATAGACATTCAGGCATCTATAAGGTAAAATGCTGTTAATCCTCCAGGGACAGCCATAGACAGACCAAGATCTATAAGGTAAAATGCTGTTCATTCACCAGGGTCTGCCATAGACATTCAGGCATCTATAAGGTGAAATGCTGTTAATCCTCCAGGGACAGCCATAGACAGACCAAGATGTATAAGGTAAAATGCTGTTAATCCGCCAGGGACTGTCATAGACATTCAGACATCTATAAGGTGAAATGCTGTTAATCCTCCAGGGACAGCCATAGACAGACCAAGATCTATAAGGTAAAATGCTGTTCATTCACCAGGGTCTGCCATAGACATTCAGACATCTATAAGGTGAAATGCTGTTAATCCTCCAGGGACAGCCATAGACAGACCAAGATCTATAAGGTAAAATGCTGTTCATTCACCAGGGTCTGCCATAGACATTCAGACATCTATAAGGTGAAATGCTGTTAATCCTCCAGGGACAGCCATAGACAGACCAAGATCTATAAGGTAAAATGCTGTTAATCCGCCAGGGACTGTCATAGACATTCAGACATCTATAAGGTGAAATGCTGTTAATCCTCCAGGGACAGCCATAGACAGACCAAGATGTATAAGGTAAAATGCTGTTAATCCGCCAGGGACTGTCATAGACATTCAGACATCTATAAGGTAAAGTACTGTTAATCCGCCAAGGACAGTCATAGAGAGGACAAGATCTATAAGGTAAAATGCTGTTAATTCACCAGGGTCTGCCATAGATAGGCAAAGATGTATAAAGTAAAATGTTGTTAATCTGCCAGGGACTGCCATGGACAGAGCATATAGTGCAATGGATTGCCTGTATCTGTCCATGACCATGAAATAGATTGCTCTCCTGCTATAAAACGTCTGTGTGTAGCCGCAGCCTAAGGAACATATAGCTGCACTCTCTATCTTAAAGAGTTGGTCACTTCATTTCAATTATATGCCTATGAATCCTAATCTCAATTATGTGACATTTCCTAGTATATATGTTTTTTAATCTGCTGGTCCATTTTCTGGGTTATTATAGTAACCCTCCCCCTGCGCTCAGCCAGCCTACTGTCATGCTTGGAGGTAATGCAGTCCATAGGATGGCTGCAGATGGAGCCCCATATGACCAAACATGTCAACATGCCTCCCCCTCCATCTGCAGGTCCAGGATCTCAGGAGTCAAGTGCACCTTGTGGCAATGGAGGAGGAATGATGATATGTTTGATCACATACTCCTCCATCTGCTGCCATCTAATGGATGAGAGAAACGCCACCCACACGGCATAGTAGGCTTGGTTGAGTGCAGCAGGGTAAGGGCATGACTTAAAAACTGTAGAAAAGAGCCCAGAAGATAAAAATAAAGGTGTATTAGTAGGGGCTACATAATTTAAATATTCCTAGGTATAAAATTGTCAATCCCATTAAAGGGTTCATCCTGGAATTTGATATAGATGTCCTATCCTCAGGATAGGTCATCAATATCAGATTGGCGGGGGTCCGACTCCCAACACCCCTGCCGATCAACTGCTTGAAGAATCTTTGATGAGCACTGTGGTCTTTTCGCAGCTTACGAAGCACAGTGCTGTGCATTGGATAGAGGCTGTGCTTGGTATTGCTGCTCATTCCCATTCACTCGAACGAGACTGACCGTCACTAGCCAAGGAAGAGGCCTAAGTGTTCACCGACTGTGATGGCCTCTTCGAACAGCTGATTGATGGGGGTCCCGGGAGTTGGACCTCCACAGATCTGATACTGATGAACTATCCTGAGGATAGATCGATATCAAATTCCCAGATAACTCCTTTAACTAACCATAAGGTGAGTTCAGACGCAATGGAATTGCGGATTTTACACCAATTTAGGGTAAGTTACCACAGCGGACTTTTTCCCAACACGGATCTCACACAACTCCAGACAGAGACAGCTGCAAAATCGGTATGTATCATGCATTTGAAAATCCGCAGCATGCCTTTTTTTCTGTGTGTGGATTGGGTTTTGAAAACTCCATCCGTATATATTGTATTGTAAATTACAGCGATTCTGGAACATCTGAATATGGCCTTATAATGCAAAACATGTAGCGTGGAATTTCGCGTCTGCTGGGGATCATATCAAATATGTTGCAGATTTCCACCCATGGTTTGAACCTTGGAATTGGTTAATAGCTAAAACCACCACATCTGAATCCACCATAACAGGCATCTTAAAGACAAGGCTGTAACCAACCATATGCATAATCTTTTAAGCCTAATATGCATGTATACCTGAAGGTTCACTTAACTTTTTCCATACTTTTTTGTTTTTAAAGGAAACATTAAGGCAGTCTTATGTAAAAATGGGAAGAGTCACTGTCTTACTAGAGACCACAGTCCAGCGAATGGTGAAGAAAGGAAACGAGTCTTGGAATCTGGAGGATCTGTTAGTTGTAATGAAAGCTGTGGATTAATTGAAGGATTCAGCAGAGTTACAAGGGGACTTGGTTTCCATGGAGACCACCAACTTAAGAATTCAGTTATCCCGGCCCCCTATACCATATCCATTCCCATATATAACTCATGCGAGTTCCTCATCCTTGCCTCTAGTGGCTTGTGGGACGTCCTGAGCAGCAGGGAAGTTGTAGCAATGGCCCAGGATCTATTGACAACTTTGTTAATGTGGCCACAAGATGGAAATCTGGGCAGTATAAGAACGGAGGAGGACTTTCAGTCAGACATCACACAGAATGGTCAATATGATGATCCAGAAACACCTGAAGATCTCCGTGCTACTAGTACGAAAGCAGATATTCTAGGAAACAGCTCAGATAGAGAGACAAAGACAAATAATACAAGTCAGCTGTATAATATGGCAGCAGTTGGTGTTTGCAGGCAGATAGTGAAGGCAGCGATGTTGGCAGGATCTCAACAAAACATTACAGTGTGCCTCATTCTTCTGTCCGGGTGTGAAAGGGCTACCAGTCCAGAAAAGTCGTCCAGTTGACAGCGCTATTAAACATAAATCTCAAAAAAAGTACAATGTTTAGTCTCACTGGGGTTAGCCCGACACCATTTAAAGGGAACCTGTCATCTCCGAAACACCCCCTGAACTAGAGTAAGTGTTGTATAGTGTAAGTGATGCTGAATCCGAATATGTAAGTTTTATCTTCATACTCACTTCCATTCTGACGCTGTGCTCCCACAAACCAGCAGTAAAATACACTTACTGGACTCCAGTGCTCACTCACATAATGGAGAGGACTCAAAGAAGAGTCCAGTGAGTGCATTTTACTGCCAGTTTGTGGGAGCACAGAGTCAGAATGGAAGTGAGTATGAAGATAAAACTTACATATTCGGATTCAGCATCACTTACACTATACACCACTTACTCTAGTTCAGGGGGTGTTTCGGAGATGACAGGTTCCCTTTAAAATCCAGTTGCTCCCTAGCAGCAGATTATAATGGGTGATTCAATGATCAGTGTTACTAAGGTTTAACAGAACAGAAATTCACCGAAACCTTTGATTTTGTTCAGAATCACACTCGTTTACAAGGGATCAGTTACTGAAGCGATTGGCTACATTTGGGCTTCCTTCACACATTTTTATTGCCTTTTTCCGATGGCAAAATTCTTGTTTTTCTTACAGTTTTTTTTTATTTAGCGTATTCTTTAAACTGGCGTTTTTCAAAAACTCTAGTGTTGCTAAGGACCAACAGAACATCTATAAAACATGGGGCACATTTATCAAGACGTCTTAAAAGGGTTTTCCAAGATTTTTTTTTACTGATTGCCTACCCTCTGTACTTTATTTGTGTTTGCAGAGTGCAGTTGCATTGCGTTTCTAGCCATGGTGCCGTGTACCTGCGCATTGGGATATGTTGACTGACCCCCTTTTTTTGCAGTAGTGCTGAGATGGAGGTGTGGCTGAATCCTGTTGGTCTGTTGGCCTCCTGACCAGCCTGTCCGCCCCATAGGCTGATTTTAATTTGTGTTAGTATAAAGCTGTAGCCGGCTCTCATTGCATGCATGTTGGTATCTGCACTTTTAACTGATTTTTATAGTGGCCAGTTTGGCACATAACAGGTAGTATTTAGCGTCAAGTTCCCGTCTTAGGTCCCTTTCACAGGAGTGAGTTTTCCGCGCGGGTGCGATGCATGAGGTGAACGCATAGCATAGCGCACGCACTGAATCCTGACCCAATGGGTCTGTGTACACAAGCTTTTTTTTACCAGCATCAGTTCTGTGTTGCGTGAAAAATGCAGCATGCTCTATATTCTGAGTTTTTCACGCAGCCCTGGCCCCATAGAAGTGAATAGGGCTTCAGTGAAAAACGCATTGCATCCTGAAGCTTTTTTATCACGAGCATGAAAAACGCATCAGTGTGGAAAAATGAACAACTGAACGCAATCGCAGACTAAACTAACTGAACTTGCTTGAAAAATGGTGCGAGTTTCCCTGAACGCACCCGGACCTAATCCATTACTCTCATGTGAAAGAGGCCTTATAGAGATCGCCTTGACGTTTGGCAGACGGGCCCAAATAATTTTGTACAAAATGTATTTGCCAAGAATGTCATATTTACAAAATAAGTGTAGCATTAGCACCTGAATATTTTCTATAATTATGTCAGTATTGTACTTTATTTGTCTTTGCAGAGTGCTGTTGCATTGTTTTTTTTCTTCCTATCCTCTGGATAGAACAATGAAGACAGGAAAAGTGCACATAAGAATCCACGCACTTGGTGGAGACACTTTCTCGGCGCAACTGAACGACCATACGGATGTTGAATAAAACTTCTATTCATTTTTTACAGTAGACAACGCGTTTCGGAGCGTTAGAGACCCTTTTTCAAGTCTGCAGTGTTGATCCGATGGGTGAGGACACTGAACTGCTTCAGAGTGCTGTCAGCTCAGACCTGTCAACGGTTATTCAAAGCTGAATGTACCTACGCTCGTCAGATCGCAGAAGATACACAGCTTAAGGCCAGGCAAGTACCAGCTTGGGAGACTGGTTGGGAATCCCTGGTTCCGTTGACTAGGTCCGAGCTGACAGCACTCTGAAGCAGTTCAGCGTCCTCACCCGTCGGATCGACACTGCAGACTTGAAAAAGGGGCTCTAATGCTCCGAAACGCGTTGTCTACTGTCAAAAATAAATAGTTTTATTCGACATCCGTATGGTCATTCAGTTGCACCGAGAAAGTGTCTCCACCAAGTGCACGGATTCTTATGGGCACTTTTCCTGTCTTCATTCTATACTTCTCTCAGGGGCCGGCAACCCCTTGAAAGAGGATCAAATGACACTGGCAGCACTGACTTTCTAACATCTGTGTACACTAGGGTTGTGCCTATGTTTGCACAACTTCACAAGGTGAGCATAATCATCTTAAATAACTACTTTTTATCCTTACATACCACCCTATGAGTGCCTCTCCCATTTTTTGTTGCCCTTGGTGTGATATCCTCTGGATAGGTCATCAGTATTTGATTGGTGGAGGTCCAACACCCAGGACCAGCGCTGATCTGCTGTTTTGAGAAAGTGAGCACCGCACCCTTCTCTCTGCTCAGCAAGCACAGCACCATACATTGTGTAGTGGCTGTGCTTGGTATCGCAGCTCATCCCCATTCATTTCAATGGAGCTGAGCTACTCCTAGGTCACGTGATTGTTAAACATGTAGTCACTATCCTAGGAAAAGCACAGACGAGGTCGCGGCCCTCACAGGAGCACTGCTGTCTTTTCAAACAGTTGATCAGCGGAGGTGCCAGGCGTCGGAACCCCACCGTTCAGATACTGAGGACCTATCCAGAGGATAGAAAGATGAAGAGATGACTGCGGCACTCAATGTCTTCAGTGTTATTTCAGAGTTTATTCACCAGACAAGCGATGTTTCGACTCACGTGAGTCTTTTTCAACAGGATAGGTCATCAGTTAGAAATTCACGGAAAACCCCTTTAAGTCCCTCTGTGTTGCCAGAGGAAGCACCAAAATTATGTAGAGGCACAGGCCAAAAACTGACATGGAAAATGATAAAAGTGTCGGGCCTGCTGGCATGCCTGCCCACTTTTCTTGCCACTTCAGAAAAGTTGCAGATTTTGCTGCAAAAATGTTGTGTGCCAAACCACACCACTATTGCAGGATAACAGACTGAACAGGACGGACAGATGTCTTTTTTCAGTCTTATAAACTGTTTTACTAAATGTATTGTGGCATATATAACTTTACAAATGTCCCCCTACGTGCGTGTATATGTACAGTAAATACAATACACAAAATGGAAGAATACATTTAAAGGGAGTCTGTCACCTCATTTTCACCTATATAACTAACATCAGTGCCCACAGAAGATTGCAGACACATCCCAGACATACCTGTGTGCACTGTGTGTCTGTATTACATGTCCAGGAAAAGCACTTTTATTCTGCAGGAAAACAGCTCCCAAGTGCCCGGCTGAAAGTGAAACTAAAAACAGCTTTCTCTCCCAACTCGATTTCTATCAGCTATGTCTTCTCATATCCTGGATGTAATGCTGTGATTTATGATATATCATTTTAAACCTTGGAATGCCAGCTTTCGTGGAAGGTCAGAACCATTTTTCTATCTGCTACCAATATATGAGCAGATAAAGCAGCCCTCCCCTCTTCAGTCTGGTTTGCTTTGAGCACTTGCAGCAGCAGAGCCGGGCACTTGGGAGCTGTTTTCCAGCAGAATAAAAGTGCTTTTCCTGGACATGTAATACAGACACAAAGTGCACACAGGTATGTCTGGGATGTGCCTGCAATCTTCTGTGGGGCAGTGCTGTTAGTTATATAGGTGGAAATGAGGTAACAGACTCCCTTTAGTACACCTAATATTAAATATGTTATGTTATATTTTTATATATAAATTTTTTATTTTTGCTTTTTAATTCAAATATGTTATACCTTTCATTTATATGTATGTATTCTGAAAAAAATACTCAAGGGACTATTGATTATAAATTCAGAAATTAAATAAAAAGACCAACAGAACAGCAGTTCATCAAAATTTATGATTTTGTTCTGAATCACATTAGTGTTTTACATGTACAAGGAAATTCAGCTTTTGCAGTGATGGACTACATTTGGGCTTCCTTCACATATTTTTATGGCTTTCTTTGGTTTCCATGGTTACAGACCACCCTGCAAGCCATAAGTGGTGGTCGTGCTTGCACAATATAGGAAAAAGCACTAGCCTATGTGTGCACCCATGGTCCCAGCCACCAGAGAGGCTGATGCTTTTTCCTATAGCATGCAAACACGACCACCACTGATGGATTGCAGCAGTGGACATAATCCCTGTAAACAAGCAGTGTATAATGTGATGGAAACATGAATCCAGCCAGCCAAGGAAGCAATATGGATAATAACATTACATTAGTAAGTGGCTTGTATTAACTCTGTCTGCATTAAAATGGCACTTACTGAAGTGAGACAACCTCTAAGTTTTTATTAAGAATATCTCTGTACTGTGTTCCATTCAGCTTTCCCTTAACCCTGACAAAATTCTCTGTCCCAGTTGCTGAAAAACACCCCCACAGCATGATGCTGCCACCACCATGCTTCACTGTAGGGATGGTACTGGGTAGGTGATGCGCAGTGCCTGGTTTCTTCCAGACATGATGCTCAGAATTGAGGCCAAAATGGTCAATCTTAGTTTCATGAGATCAGCAAATCTTCTTTCTCACAGTCTGACAGTTCTTTAGGTGTTTTTTTTTGCAAACTCCATGAAGGCTTTCATGTGTCTTTTTATTAAGGAGAGGCTTCTATCTGGCCATTGAGCCATAACGCCCATTTTGGTGGAGTGCTGCGGTGATGGTTGATCTTTGGAAGTTTCTCCCATCTGCATAAAGGATCTTTGGAGCTCAGCCAGAACGTCCATTAGGTTGTTCATCAACTCTCTTACCAAAGACCCCCCCCCCACCTGATTTCTTAGTTTGGAGGGGTGGCCAGCTCTAGGAAGAGTTCTGGTTCTTACAAACGTCTTCCATTTAGGAATCAGGCTATTTGTCAACAGTCACATCATCTTAAAGGGATGAATTTATGGTAAGATCTCATTTACCACTATCGAGTCTTGCTTCCATTTAACCTTTTCATGTTCTTGTAATCATTAGTTGTTTGTGTGTCTATATTTGTATTCTTACTACTGTAGTACTGAATGTACAGAGCTGTGCCTGGTAAACAATTGAGAGTCACCTTCTGAATTCAGACCCTGCGATCTAATACTGATGACCTATCCTAAACATTAATCATCAATGTTACTTTCTTAGAAAACCCCCTTATTGACCACCCATATGCCTTTTTGCGGCAGTCACTAACGGGTCTTAGGTTGGGTGTTTGGTTCTTCTGTGCAGCAGAGGCCGGGGGCTCAGCTCTCAGCATGATAGCCGTGCTCCTGCTCTAACAGCCTCGACCAGCAGGAGCGCCGGTTTGGGCTGTTTAACTCCTTACAGGCCATGGGCAACAGCGCCCACCGCATATAAGCAGTTACAGAAGGAGCGAACACCTTCTGTATCCCATCGTGGCGGTGTGCATATGAAGGCCAGGTTCTAGTGTAGGCCTTAAAGGGAACCTGTCATCTCCGAAACACCCCCTGAACTAGAGTAAGCGGTGTATAGTGTAAGTGATGCTGAATCCGAATATGTAAGTTTTATCTTCATACTCACTTCCATTCCGACGCTGTGCTCCCACAAACCGGCAGTAAAATGCATTGAGAGGACTCTTCTTTGAGTCCTCTCCATTATGTGAGTGAGCACCGGAGTCCAGTGAGTGCATTTTACTGCTGGTTTGTGGGAGCACAGTGTCGGAATGGAAGTGAGTATGAAGATAAAACTTACATATTCGGATTCATCATCACTTACACTATACAACGCTTACTCTAGTTCAGGGGGGTTTCGGAGATGACAGGTTCCCTTTAAGTCTGCCTTGAATGTTCCCCAGCAGGCTGCGCCAGACTGGTCAATATCAGTATAGTACTGACATTAAAATACAATGCACTATAGGAATAGTGCACCGTATTTTAGAAGTGATCAAAAGATTGCCTATTCTAGTCCCCTTGTTGGACTAGAAAAAAAAAATTCAAAAATAAAATCTCCCTCATATTTGTAGCCCGCACTACAAAAACATCATGTAAATTATCCCATACAGTGAACACTGTAAGAAAACAAAAAAAACCCTCAGAATTCCTGCTTTGAGCTTCATTGCCACAAAAAATGAAATAAAAAGGCGATCAAAAAGTTTTATGTATCCCAAAATGATTCCAATGAAATCTACAAGTTGTAACACAAAAATCAAGCCCTCATACAGCGCTGTACAAAGAAAAATAAAAAGGTTATGGGTCTTAGGATGCAGCGATGCAAAAAGATTTTCTTTTAAAAAAGGATTTATATTGCGCAAAAGTAGTAAAACATAATTGTACTGACCCAGAGAATAACGTTATGTTATTTATGCTGAAAAATGAATGCCGCAAAATTTATATCGTAAAAACTCAGTGGCAGTATTGCTGTTTTTTCTCATCTCCCTTCCAGAAAGCGTTACTGATTAACTTTTATTAAGCTACGTGTACCCCAAAATGGCACTATTAAAAACTACAACTTGTCCCACAGAAAACGAGTCCTCATACAGCTACATAGATGGAAAAATAAAAAAGTTATGGCTCTTGGAAGGCTTTCTGGCTTGTTCCGCATGTATGTAATGCTATGAACTAAGGTTTTTTTTTTTTTTTAATGTTATTTATTCCAACTAGACAAAATGAAATCCAAATAGAGGAAAAAAACATTAGCTTTTTATTTCATCATTTTAGTAACTGTACAATTTTAACCAAATCTTACAAGTAACAGAACATATTAAACATAAATGAAGACTACAATCCAGTACCCTATTTACAATACAATTTTACCATCCAATTTTAAGATAACTAAATGGAGTACACATAATTGTTAGAACATTGTATTTGTATTGGGCAAAGACAAAAAGAAAAAGAAACCCCATGAAAGCAGAATTAACGGATACTAGAGTGTTCTGTGAGGGAAAAGAAAATTACATCTCAAATGAATCATCTTTGAATAATAGCTGACCATTTAGCATGATTTTAAGGAGTTGCTCTCAAAATAAAACCGTAAACTGTTCCCCAAAGAGCTAATGAAACCGGTAACGCACTTCCCATTCTCCTAGGTAAGAAGCAGAACAATTAGTGGCTGATAAGTTATACAGTAAGAAGCGGAATGTACATTTTAGCAGAGGAGGCGACTTTCAGTCAACACTGCGAAGAGGCGGAACCAATTTCTTATTATACTTTTCACTCATATTAAAAAATTTAGAACAAACCATTTAAAACGTTCCCCTATGGATTAATGATAATCATTATGAATTAGTCAGACCCGGAACTCATCACTGATAAAAGTTAGGAGGTGCTAATATTTGGCGACAGGTTCTCTTGACTGTTTCATGAGTATCTGCTACAAGACAACATTTTTATCTGCTTTCAGAAATTAATGCATGCATGTTAAAAAACCAGATTCAGCACTTAAAGAACTGGGATTGGGGGGGGGTTGAGAGACGACACTTCAAGTCTCTTCTGCTGTTTAAACTTTCACTGGGCCACGTTATTGAACCTATTGCCTGGAGAGACTTCCAACGCATTGCGCTGAAGGGTCGGTGCCGAGGCTGAAAAAGGGTTAAACACTCAATTGTTATTTTAACAATTAGGAAGCAAGAGAATATCGAGAGTTTTAAAAGTACGTGAAGGCTTAGTTACTACAGCATTGACTTTTGCTAGGTTGTGCGCTTTCGGTAAGATCTACTCCCCGGCCTCTGACAGTGTTGCCTCCTCCGGTCTGTGGTTCCGTCTTGGGAAGCTTTTTGGCTTTATAAGAGAAAAAAAGGGGAGGGGAAAAAAAAGTGATATTACAAATCAAGACAGGCCGTTTAGGAATTTGTAATGTGCAAGATTACCAGATATGATAAGAAAACACACATACATACGGTGGCTTGCAAAAATATTCATACCCCTTGAAGCTTTCCACATTACACTCACAAACTTAAATGTATTTTATTGGGATTTTTTGTGATAGATCAACACAAAGTAGCAAGTATGTGTGAAGTGAAAAGAAAATGATACATAATAAATAAAAATCTGGAAAGTCTGGTGTGCACTTGTATTCAGCCCCCTGAGCCAATACTTTGTAGGACCATCTTTTGCTTCAATTACAGCTCTAGAGGTCTTTTGGGGTATGTCTCTACCAGCTTTGCACATCTAGAGGCTGAAAATACATGGTTATCAATGTTTAATAAATGACAATCTGAGAAGTGTGGCCTGCACCTGTATTCAGTGCCTTGTACTCTGATACACAGCCTAAATAAAATCCGGTGTGATCTAATTAGTAAATACAGTCCACCTGTGTGCAATTTATTCTCACTATAACTACAGCTGTTCTGAGAAGGCCTCAGAGGTTTGTTAGAGAACATTAGTGATCAGTAAGTACTTCGTGATCAGTGAACAGCATAATGAAAACCAAGGAACACACCGGACAGGTCAGGTATAAAACAGGGTTAAGTTATAAAAAAAAAAACATGCCAAGCTCTGAACATATCACGGAGCACTGTTCAATCTATCATCCGAAAATGGAAGGAGTATTGCACAAGTGCAAATCCATCAAGACATGGCCGTTCACCTAAACTGACAGCCCAGGCAAGGACAGCACTAATTAGAAAGCAGCCAAGAGGCCCACGGTCACTCTGGAGGAGCTGCAGAATCCACAGCTCAGGTGGGAGAATCTGTCCGGAGGACAAGTAACCAATCTGACCTTTATGGAAGAGTGGAAAGAAGAAAGCCATAAGAAGTCCCGATTGCAGTTTGCCACAAGCCATGTAAGGGACATAGCAAACATGTGGAAGAAAGTGCTCTTGTCAGATGAGACCAAAGTTGAACTTTCTGGCCTAAATGCAAAACGCTATGTGTGGTGGAAAACTAACAATGCACATCACTCTGAACACAACATCCCCACCGTGAAACATGACAGTGGCAGTTTTTCTTCAGCAGGGACACGGGAGCTGGTCAGAGTTGATGGAAAGATGGAAGATGGAAAACCTGTTAGAGGCGGAAAAAGACTTGAGAGTGGGGCAGAGGTTCACCTTCCAACAGGACAACCATCCTAAACATACAGCCAGAGCTACAATAGAACGGTTTAGGTCAGGGATGCTCAACCTGGGACCCTCCAGCTTTTGCAAAACTACAACTCCCAGCATGCCCCAATAACTGTAGGTTTAGATCAAAGCATATTCATGTGTTACAGTGTCCCAGTCAAAGATCAGAACTAAATCCCATTGAGAATCCGTGACAAGACAAACAAGAAAATCCTTGTTCACAGATGCTCTCCATCCAATCCGACTGAGCTTGAACTATTTTGCAAAGAAGAATGGGCAAAAATTTCAGCCTCTAGATATGCAAATTTGGTAGAGACATACCTCCAAAGACTTGCAGCTGTCATTGCAGCAAAAGTTGGTCCTACAAAGTATTGACTCAGGGGAGTTGAATTCAAATGCACATCAGACTTTCCAGATTTTTATTAAAATTTTTGAAAACCATGTATCATTTTCATTTCACTCCACACATACTTGCTACTTTGTGTTGGTCTATCACATAAAATTCCAATAAAATACTCTTAAAGGGGTTATCCCATGAGTAATGTAAAAAATGAAAATCAGCCATCCTATAATACATGGCAATCTCTTTTTAACAAAGCTAGAACCAGCCCTGTACCTCACATGGATCCAGAGATCTCCACATTCATTGCTCTGCTAGATTTATATCAAGCAGACCGCTCAAGGGGAATGTCTTTTCTGCTGCAGCTAAGGGGGCGTGTCCATGCTCTCCCTATCACAGCTCAGGAGGCAGCTGAAGGATGAAACTGAGCATGTGTGGCCTTCTCAGTGAGCAGGACAAAGAAATAAGAAAAAAGGCAAACAGCAGGTGGCGCTATACAGATACATTTTGTTGAATAACTCAGTGGCTATACTGAATTCTTAATTACATGCAATTACAAAAGTATTCAGATGAAGGTGCTGGTTTGAAAACTGTAGAATATTTTTCGTGGGACAACCACTTTAAGTTTGAGGGTGTAACTTGAAAAAAATGTGGAAAAGTTCAAGGGGTATGAATACTTTTTCAAGGCTGCCTATATGCGAGGATCTCTCCATTCTATGGAAGTTTGCGGAGTTAGCAAGCTAAGCTGTTTCTGTGACTCCCATAGAAATGAAGAGAGGGAGCCACATGCATTGGCCACTTCTCCATTGATTCTTCACCTGGATGTGGTAAACGGGACATCTCACAAAGGTGAGACCTGCATCACTGAGACATTTATGTCATATACTGTGGATATGGGACATAGATGTCTAATATAGGAATATCTCTTGACCCCTTCACGGCCAGCGCCATACATGTACGGCGCTCGGGCGGTGCGGGGACATGACGCCCGCTCGCGGGTGCGGCGGGCGTCATGGCCGGCAAGTCCCTGCTGTTTCTAACAGCAGAGACTTGCCGCTTCTCACCTCCGTCGGCGGCGACTTCCAGGGCCTTACTGATGCCGTGATCACGGCATCAGGATGTGTCTGAACCCGGAAGCCTACGCTTCCGGGTGGTGTACAGACGCCCCGATTGGCCAATCGGGGTGTCTGTATACCATATGAAAACTGTAATCCTCGCTGGTGAGGATTACAGTTTTCAAACTGCAATTCTTATTCTGGATGGCAGGCCAGGATAAGAAATGAGCAATTCATGGATTTAACTGCATCTAGTAAATCCATGATTGCTTATAAAGAAAAAAAACAAAACACAATAGATCAGCTGATATTTGAGCTTTAAAATAATCACAGAAAAATTTAAAAAAATGTTAAAAAATATATAAAAAATAAAAGAGATATAAAAGTTCAAATCACCCCCCTTTCCGTATAAGTAAAAAATAAATACCTAAATAACAATAAATATAGACATCATGGGTATCACCGTGACCGAAAACGCCCGTACTTTTAAAATATAAAAAAAAAATTTCAATACGGCGAATTGTGTGGCGGAAAAAAGCGTCCAAATGGCGATTCGCCGTTTTTTGTCGCTTTTTTTTTTCTAACAAAAAATAAATAAAAAGTGATCAAAAAGTCATACACACCCCAGAATGGTATCAATAAAAACTTCAGACCGCCCCGCAAAAAATGAGCCCCCATACAGCTCTGTACACATAAATACCAAAAAGTTATAGGGGTCAAGATATGACAAGGAAAAAAAAAAAAGAAGGGCAACTTTCTAATTATTTTATCACCATCTAAACGCAGGAAAAACTATACATATTAGGTATTGCCGGATTTGTACTGACCAGTAGAATGAAAGTAATCAGTCAGTTTTAATGCACATCGAACGCTGTAAATAAGAAACCCATAGAACAGTAGTGGAATAGCGGTTTTCTTGCAATTTCACCCCATTTGGAATTTTTTTCCCGCTTCCCACTACACCATATGAAATATTAAATGGTGGCGTTGGAAAGTACAATTTGTCCCGCAAAAAACAAGCCCTCATACAGCTATGTGAACAGAAAAATAAAACAGTTATGGCTGTTTGAAGGCAGGGAGCGCAAAACGAAAATGCAGAACCGAAAAAACCTCCGGGGGTGAAAGGGTTTAAGTACTGTTTAGTGATGACTGGATACGATGTGGCTGAATCGGTTGGAAGGTTCGATTCCAAATAATTTGGACCGAAAGTGCTCCAATTGTCCCGAAAAGTTGTGGATGACATTCTGAGGTCTCCTAGAAGCCCATTTCAAACTCTTTAAAGGGATTGGCCGGTATCCTATACTGATGACCTATCCTCAAGATCCTGACTCTGCGATATCCCCTCTGATCAGCTGTTTGAAGAGAACGCAGCACTTGTACAAGTGTTATGTTCTCTTTGCCTTCGACATCACAGTGAGCAGGTGTAACTACAGCTCCTCCGTCCCCTTCTCTTCAATGGGAAAGCGCAGACAGAGTGTAATTACACTTGCTTGCCGCCGCAATTTCGACATAGATAAAGTAAAAAGTGAGGAGAAACCAGCGCGTGCAGGAGCGCCAGCGGATTGCCGGGAATCTGATATTGTTGACTTATCTTGAGGGTAGGTCATCAATATAGGAAATGGGACAACCCCTTTAATGCCAAGCCAGAATTAGCAATTTTAACTTGACAGTGATATATATGACTATGGGTAAACGTATGGTTGCTGGTGGTTAACAAACAGCCTCTTTAAAAACAATGCTGCACTGTAAGATTTTACTTTTTTTTTTTTTTAAATGGTCCAAAAAAATGTAGCTGCCTTTGGTCATGTGATCCCACTTCTTCATCTTTCCTGTGTTCTGATCTGTCAAATGGCTACCGCCATGTTGAGAAGTTTGCCCAAATTTTCCAAAAACGTGGGTCGAATTTGATCAGTTCATCTCTAGTACTGATAATTTCACATTTTGGCTAACTAGTAAGTAATTATTATAATATTAATAAGCCATTTGATTTTTCATGCGTTTCCTGTACACCTAAGCATGAGTTGACAAACAGTACGTTTCTTTGCCTTTTTTCTTTTACCAAAAAAAACATATGGGGTCATTTATCAAACTGGTATAAAGCAACCAATCAGATTCCACCTTTCATTTTCCAAAGGAGCTGTCCAAAATGAAAGGTGGAATCTGATTGGTTGATATGGGCAACTAAGCCAGTTCTACTTTACACCAGTTTGATAAATGACCCTAATACTGCATTAAAAAAAAAAAAGGGTTTTCTCACATCAGCAAATGACACTTATCATGTAGAGAAAGTTAAAGGCACTTACTAATGAACTGTGATTATCCACATTGCTTCCTTTGCTGGCTGGATTCATTTTTTCATCACATTATACTGTACAGTGCTCGTTTCCATGGTTACGACCACCCTGCAATCCATCAGCGGTGGTTGTGCTTGCACACTATAGGAAAAAGTGGCAGCCTCTGCGCACTCCTGGCCGGCACTTTTTCCTATAGTGTGCAAATGTGGCCACCGTTGCTGGATTGCAGGGTGGTCATAACCATGGAAATGAAAAGTGTAATGCGATGGAAAAATGAATCCAGCCATCTAAGGATTTGGGGGGTACTATATGTCCCTATGTAGAGCGCCTTAATCTGCGTGAGGAGAATTATAGGCCATACACGCTCCTTTGGAATTATAGGAAGAAATGGACGCCAATGAGCTCCTAATAAGCTCTGCCTCTGATGCCACCAGATGTAAGGCAGCTATCCTATAAGGTCGAACACTGATTTATAGAATAGATGTCTTACATCAGAGGCAGAGCTTGATAAGAGCTCATTTGCATGCCTTCTTCAAGCCAGCTAAGGAAGCAATATGTACAAATCACAATACATTAGTAAGTGCCTTGAATTAAAGAGGTTATCCAGGAATTCATAATGATGACCTATTATCACATTGGGTGGGGGTCCGAGTACCAGCAACCCTGCCAATCAGCTGTTTCAGGGGGCCGCCACGGTCACCAGACTCTGGTGAGCAAAGCCGCCTCCCTGCAGCTATCCAAACACAGCGCCATATTGTATAGAGGTGGTGCTTGGTATTGCAGCTCAGCCCCATGGAGTTGAATGGGGCTGAGCTGCAACTAAGCCATGTGACCGATGTACAGTTAAGTCACATGGCCTTGGAAGAGGCTCACGTAGCCCGGCATCTTCTAACAGTTGATTGGAGGGGGTCCTGGATGTCGGACTGCCAATATGATATTGATAACCTAACCCCTTTACCTTTGTCTACATGATAAATGCCACTTGCTGACAACCCCTTTAAAGACAACTTTTAGGCAGCTTATGGCCCCTAAACTGCTGTAACTGTGATAAGGTTTAATCCCTACCATACAATATAAAATGAATGGGGACGTTTCGGCTGGGCTTTTCTAGATCCTTGTCATCATGGCACTAATCACGGCCAGCTTTCTTTGATTGACTTGCCAGACGTGTTTTGTGCCATCTACAGCTAATGTAAAATCTTACTTCTGTGCCAAAGGCTAATACCAGTGGAAGCAGCCTGGTCTGGGCAGTGGTCTCATATTCCTTCCGTACATGTGCTTGTTCAGTCTTGCATTGCACACAAATATATATTCAGATATATATCATCACCTGTATGGCAGTTACTGCAGTTCAGGGGGCATAAACAGCTGGCAGGCTTCTTTAAAGGGGTTATCCAACCCCTGAAATGCTCCCCCATAAGGCTGGCCCCTCACACACAATGTACTTTGTTTCTGAAGCCCACATGGGAAAACATCCGGTGTGAGGCAGCCAATAGCAGGTGGTCACAGGAACGAGCCACTCTAGCATCGCGGGTGACGCTAGAGAGGCTCGTTCCAGTCACTGCCTGGTATTGGATAGTCCCCCTTCCTCTCCCCCTCTCGCCCCCCCCCCCCGCCCCGAATGTATTCTTCCGCACAACGGGGAGATGCAGCAGCAACCGTGCGGGCTTCAGAAGAGATGCGGGTGCCGTGAAAGGGGGCAGGGGGCATTTCAGGGATTGGCTAACCCCTTTAAGAAGTGGTGTTATCCTGGATGTGCCGTCACAATGCTGAGCATGATTAGCAGCAGGGGAAACGGTACAGAATGTAACTTTATCTGAAAGGCTTAGGCCCCATTCACACGGCCGTATGGACATTTCCGCATCTTATCCGCATTTTTGCGGATAAGATGCGGAACCATAAGGACTCATTCATTTTACCATAGGAGAAAAAAAAAAGCGGAATGCACACCGTGTGCATTCCGCATCCCATATCTCACGGAAGTTCCCCAGCAAAAAAAATAAAACATGTCCTATACTTGGCCGCAAAATCACGTCCGTAGACCCATTAAAGTCAATGGGTCCGCAAAATTGCGGAACACTATGGAAGACTTTCAGTATGTCTTCCGTTCCGTTTTTATACGGATCACGGAATACATATGGTCATGTGAATGGGGCCTTATTTTTCATTGGGAACATGTTTAGGATGGGGGGAGGGAGGGGGGGGGTCCTTTAAGCGTCAGGCAGAGAATTCTGAATACATCTGCCAGCTCTGGAATAGAAATGAAACTTACTCTGCGTTAATGAAGCACATCCAGAATTTCCAATATTCTTTGTATACGAGTATGTCATTCATTGTTACGCTTACCTATGGCCATGAATATTTCATTCACATTCGCTGATGTTTTGGCAGAAGTCTCCATAAACAACAAGCTGTTGTCATCTGCATAAGCCTGAGCCTCCTGCAAAATATCCAGACGCATATTGCTTATCAAAATAACACACATGAAACAGTTCTGTAAAACAACAGGACAATGTGCTGTCTGGCTTCCAAAAAAGTGACAAATCTGTCAAACTGAAAGAATAAATAAATTGATTAATGGGGATCCAACTGCTGAGACCACAACAATTACTAAAAGACAGGGCAGAGGCTCTATCCCAGTAACTGCCGCAGCTTCTAACAGAAAATAGGGTAGGTGGTAGGGTTGCACCGGGTATCGAATTATCGATACCCAATCGATACTTTTGTACCGGTATCGATACGATACCAGAATTTGCCTTTTACAATACTATGCTGCGCTACTGTGCAGCCTAGTATCAGAGAACATGGTGCGCTTTGCCCTCGGCGTGCTCCATTTTCTCCTCAGCAGCACAGGGGAGAAAGAGAGAGTCTCTCCCTCCGTCCCCCCTGTGCCACTGCTGCCGCCAATGAGGAGTGAGAGGGCAGGAGGAGGAGTGGAGGGCGCACTGCGCCACCAATAAACATAAGTAACATTTAATACAAGTACAGGAGGCGGGTGCCGGAGGCAGAATCACATACCCGGCACCTGCACCAGAGAAGTTAACTGCCGTGGATTGCAGCTCCCTGTCATACAGGTCAGGTGCCGGGTATGTGATTCTGCCGTTGGCACCCGCCTCCTGTACTTGTATTAAACATAGTTATGTTCACTGGTGGTGCATTACGCCCTCCCCAACCCAAGTAATATAAACATTGGTGGCGCAGTGACCCCCCCAGTATAATAAACATTGGTGGCAGTGGCCACAGGGTCTCCTCCTCATTGGATGCAGTGGTAGCTTCCGATCGGAGCCCCAGCAGTGTAATTGTGGGGTTCCGATCAGTTACCATGGCACGCTTCGAAACCCTGGCTGCCGTGGTAAGCTCCCTGCTGCACAGGGCAGAAGAGAGAGTGTGAAGTCCTATTCACCCTAATAGATCTCTATTAGAGTGAGTAGGACAAAGGTTCTAGCCCCTAAGGGGGCTAATACTTAGTAAATGAAAAGTATATAAAACATATTAACAATAAATAAATGAACATATTAGACATCGCCAGCCACGTTCGAAAAGTCCAAACTATTAAAATATATTAAAAAAATCTCTCCTATGCGGTGAACTCCGTAACAGAAAAAAAATAAAAACCACACAATTTGCCATTTTTTAGTCATCTGGTCTCCCAAAAAAATAAGATAGGACTGTTCTATTATGGGCCGGACGTTCCATAAAATGCGGAATGCACACGGCTTTTTTTGTGTTTTATTTTTTTCGGGTGATATCAAATGGTATCGAGTATCACAATACTTTTCTATGGTATCGAAACCAAATTAAAATTTTGGTTTCATGACAGCCCTAGCTGAAAATTTAAACTGAGCGCGTGCAACCACCTCAGTGAGGTGGATAAGAAATAAGGAAAAGAACAAACAGCAGGTGGCGCTATACAGATACATTTTACTGAATAACTCAGTTGCTATGCTAAATTTTTAATTACTTGCAATTACAAAAAGTATTCACATCCAGGTGTTGATTTGAAACATGTAGAGTATTTTTCATGGCACAAACCCTTTAACCCCTTCCTGACCCCTCACGTAATTTATGTCGGCAATCGGGTATTTAAAAATGGCAACTGTCTACTGTTTTAAACAACAGTATCCTGGGATTAATGTATGCGATCGATGATAACATTAATCGCATACATTAAATCCCTCAGATGTCACGTCATCTGAAAGGTTAAAGACCAGGAGCAAACACTCCCAGCTGTGCCCCAGCTCCCCCCCTCACCTGCAAGTATTGGGGTGAGCCTGATGGAGTGTGTGACAGCCTCTGTCCTCCTGAGTGACAGGAAGCTGTAGCACATTAGTTCCTATGGAGAGGACTCCATGGGACTATAGAGAGAGATTTATCAAACTGGTGTAAAGTAGAACTGGCTTATTTGCCCATAGCAACCAATCAGATTCCACCTTTCATTCTCACAGCTCCTTTGGAAAATGAAAGGTGGAATCTAATTGGTTGCTATGGGAAACTAAGCCAATTCTACGTTACATCAGTTTGATAGTTCTCCCCCATAGTGTATTTCTGATAGACTCCAATGCCATTAGAAAATATAACCTGTCCAGCCCTGTGAATAGAAAAATAAAAAAAGTTGTGGCTTTGGGAAGGCTGGGAATAAAAAACAGAAAATCACCCAGTCTTAAAGACCCTGATAAAAGTGGCCCTAGAGTTTTACCCAATATGAACCCTGGATACAGACATTCCACACAGATAATTAAGTCTTCACTGATTGAGCTTCGTTTGCATAAAACCAGAAAATCCATTTAACCCAACATGCCCTTGATTAGGTTATTATAGCCATTCTGCAAAAGGGACCGTCAACATCATCTCATTCCTATGCATACAGTAATTAGAAGAGCCTGGGATGAACACTGACGAGCAATTATTACACATAATCACAGTCATCTTCTGCGGCATCACCAGACATGGCCATTGCAATTATTTTACATAAAGATATATATCTCATCAACAGTTATAGACATTATTACATGACGTAATGTAAAAGAAATTCAAAGACAAATATGTAAAAAGGAGAAACGTACCTGGAAGTCCACAGCTCGCTTGGAAGCCAGATCGGCTTTGTTACCAGACAGCGCTATCACAATATTGGGGCTCGCTTGTCTCTGGAGTTCTTTTACCCAGTTCTTTGCTCTTGCAAATGATTCCTGCAATAGAATACAGTCAGCAGATGCAATCTATATGAGGCAATATGGGCGCTGGGTCTCATGTCCTGGTAACTTGTGCACACAAATGAGGTCTCTGCCATCTGAAATGGTTTAGGGCTTCTTTAGCTGCATTTCAAGCTTTCAAACAATACCGGAATCCCAGCATTATCTTCACTACATTGGAAGATATCTCTATTAGGGCTCATGCATATGTCTGTCGCCTGTTTTGAGGTCCAAAAAACAGGGGTACCAGCCGCGTGCATTCTGAGGAACTGAACGTCCGGTCCATAATAAAACAGTCCTATCCTTGTCAGTAATGCAGATAAGAATAGGACATGTTCTGCATTTTTACGGGTGCCACAAAAATGGACATTGTTTGCGACCCCACTGAAGTGAATGAGTCGGCATCAGACCTGTAAAAAATGCGGATCGGTTGCAGACCAAAAATATGTTTGCATGAATGAACCTTTAGAAATTGGGATGGAAGTGAATGCAGTTGAAACAAAGTAAATTTAGATTTTACTGAAAATCTAATTTATGAATTGATTTCTAACTGACATCTCCTGCTGTAGTTGTGCTAATGCTGGGATTCTGGTCTTGTATGAAAGCTTAGATTGCCAGCTTTCAAACAAGACCAGTCCCATGTCTAGCTGCTACCAATCCAGAGATATAAGCAGCTAAAGCATACCTCCTATGTGCTCACAGTGTCCTTTCGGCATAAGCTGGGCTGGTATGCATCAACCTACCATTTCTCACAGGATAGGAAAAGGTGGCCTACCATGCTTTTCTATGTAGCGGGACAGAGTTTAGAGGGATAAAGTTTACTTTTCTTTTTTTAACATTATGTTATAACATTATTTTAGATCATGTTACTGTATGCCTATACAATGACATACATCAGTGGCTTTGAACAAGATGTGAACAGAGCCTTATCTAAGGAGGGCTGGTGAGTTTACTGCCCATCTTAAGTTCTAAATGTATTCATTTTAAGGTAAAGCATCATTCCCTGCTGTGAAGAGAAGGTAGAGGGCAGTTCAGATGAGGACTCAAAACATAGTGAAAAAAATCCAAGCACCAGTTACATGCTGCTAAAATATTGAGTACAAAGCTTTCACAGTGGGCACATTAATAACTCGAACAAGCCTTGTTTTTTTTTAATTTTTATGTTTTCCTCGGAATTCCAAGAATTGGCAGTGGTAGCTCTATTCAGTGAATGCCGTGTACAAAGTAAATGAAATGCAATTTACTCTGTGTGGTCACAAAGCAAAATAACGGCTCCAGCGACGTTCTCTTATTCCTGTAAGGTGTACATTGAGTCACTCGCAGGACCACTATGGTAATCCTCATAACAGCCCTGTTGTAAAATGACTGCGTGAATACTAATGTCTTCCTAAATAAGCACTAACTCCCTTTTACGTTTTGTGATCCAAAGAAACTAATGAGCTGGAAAAGCAGACGCATTATGTAGGAATAGGCTTTAGAAGCTGTCTGCTGTTGGCTCTGTGCCCAGCCGTGGCGCACAGTGAACAGGTCTAATAAAGCTTGTAGTGTCAACACTTTGGAAAAAAACACAGCAGTAAATGTTATAAAGTAACAAAAAACACCCAATGGGGACAGGGGGAACGCTGCTGCCGCCACCCGGCGGTTCTTGGTACAGAATCCATACCAAACTCCACTATCAAAATACTCTGGTCCAGGGGTGGATTGGCCACAGACCTTAGAGGGAAATTTCCTGGTGGGCCGATGCCCCAGGGGGCTGCCCAAGCCCCCATCTCTGCCTCTGGCTGGGTACATAATAAGTCATCAGTGGTAATTAAATGACATGCCCTCCTGAATTAAACTATTTCCCGCATCTCACCTCAAAATGGCCTCTATTGATGGCCAACTCAGAGGGACAGCTTTTGGGGCTATATATTGTGCAGCACTGTGGTATGTGGTATTTTGCGCTTTGGTATTGCTGACCCCCCCTACTTTTGTTGCCCCGCCTCCTGTCAGTTTATATTCTCCTACATTATAGGCCCTCTTTTAGGTATTATTTTTCCAGGGCCACTTTAGGTTTCCAATCTGCCTCTTTTCTGGTCCAATAAACATTACTTACCTATTCAACCCCCTGCCAATCCAGTCCTTTGTTTCTAAACGGACAACACATGACCACATCCATGGCCTCAGCCGTCACATTCCATACTGCTAGCATCATGGCTGCCATCACTGAGAAGTGATGACCCTTATGTATGAAAAGTGACCGCAGTGTAAGCCAAGTCAAGGTGGACCACTTGAGTGTTAGAGGAATTGGAGAGGACTGTCCCTTTTTTGTGCTACTTTTTAACATTTGTCGCTGTTTTTTTGATAGGGTCTAATAACCCCTTTAATTAGGTACTCTAAACTCACGGAATAGGGAAGTAGTTAACAAACACAGGTTATACTGACACCGAAAAAGTGACTGCCAAGAGCTCCATTTAAATTGCATCATTCTGAACGGTGCATTTTACCACTGTTGTAATCCAGAATAACTGATACGTACCACAAATCCCAGCATGCTCTCAACTCAAAGCAGACATAGAACATGGGGAAGGAACTGACCACATTTTGCTTTTGAATTTTTCTGTATATAAATTTCAGACTAAGGCCTTATACACACATCAGTGTTTGGTCAGTATTTTCCGTCAGTTAGGGTGCATTCAGATGACCATAAGTGTTTTGCGGTCTGCAAATTGCGGATCCGCAAAACACAGATACCAACCGTATATGTTAAGCATTGTGAGGACCGCACATGGCCAGCCCTATGATAGAACTTCCTATTTTTGTGCACGATTGCGGACAAGAATAAGACATAATATATCATTTTTGCGGGACCACGGAACCGAACTACGAATGCGGACAGCACACGGTGTGCTGGCCGCATCTTTTGCGGTTCAACTGAAATTAATGGATCCGCACCCATTCCTGCAAAATCCCATTCATACGGTCGTGTGAATGAGCCCTTATTGTGACAAAAATCAGGTGCGGGTCAGAAACACAGAACAGGTGCAAAACCTTCCATTATACATTCTGTGGAGGCTTCACTCCTAGTTTTGGCTCACAATCACTGATGGAAATCACTGACTGTGTGAATTAGGCCTAAGGCCGTGCCCATATTTCTGTCTGTAAACAATGGACTGAAAAATATGGATAACTTCTATGTGCACCCATGTTTTCACTCCCACTAATAGAAGTGGCTATTCTTATCTGTAATGGAACGGCTAAACGGGCCAGTGTCAGCACACGGATGGAAAATATGGTCCTAAGCATGAAAATAAATACATCCACATACAAGTCCGCAATATAACTCACATTACCTCATTTGTGATGTCATATACAACTATGGCTGCTTGGGCTCCTCTGTAGTACATTGGTGCTAGGCTGTGGTACCGCTCCTGACCAGCTGTATCCCAAATTTCAAACTTTACTGTTGTATCATCAAGACACACAGTCTGGGTAAGAAATGCAGCTGTGAAAATAAAACAATAATTGGAAACTGTAAAATTATTAAAAAAAAAGGAACACATTTATACATGTATATATGTAATGTCACTCATATACCAATCAATAACATTTTCATAAAATGCGGTCTCAAAAGACGACTGAAGTTGACCGGCTGTCGACTGACCACCACAAGCCCAGCCCCAGAAACCCCTCAGCTGTCACCACAAGGAGGAAGGGGGGACACCGAAGCCTCTGTGTGCCCCTCTATGACTTCCATGTGTCCCCACTTGTGTTTAGGAGACAATCCCTTTAAAAGAAGATCTCATGTCTGTTTTAGGAAACACTTAGGAAATTACGTTTCTCTATTATCCCTCCAGGAAACGTATGACTAAAATGACAACTGGGTGCTGCCACTTCCCTTGTGAAGGCGGTGTGTTCCTAAACAGTCCAGTACTGATTTGACACTGTCAGCATAAGTAGGGACACATTCCCAACTGGTGATACCCAGCTGTCAATTTATTCATACATTTCTGGGAGGAATAACAGAGGAAAAGCACGGTTCTAAGGCCACAATTACATCAATGTTTTTGCAGGATCTGGCAGGGATCAGCAAAAACGCTTCCGTCATGCTAATATAGCCGGCAGTATCCGTTATGAATTGATCCGGTTTTATTATCTCTAAAATGACCGCCACGGCACCACTGACTTACATTGTGTTTCATGCCGGATCCGTCTTGCTCCGTATCCCATGACGCACTCAAAAACGCTGCTTGCAGCGCTTTTTTTGTGTGTTATGGGAGCGCAATGAAACGGAGCGGAATGCATTTTGGTGCACTCTGTTCCATTTTGTCCCCATTTACAATAAATGGGGACAAAAGTGAAGCGTTTTCATCCGGTATTGAGCCCCTATGACGGATATCAATAGGGAAAACGGAACGTGCAGATGTGAAAGTTTTGATAAATCTCTCCCAATGACTGTATGTATCTGAAATTTATATTAAACTGTTGTCCTTAAAGGGGTAATTCCCATCTCAATATTTAAGGTACATCAACAGGACATGCCCTAAACATCCGACAGCTGCGGTTCCCACCTCTGGGACCTCTGCTTATCTTTAGAGCGGGGTCCTGTCTGGCAGAGTATGTGGGTGGAAAGGTGGCCACACAAACGTGACCCTCTCTATTTATATCTACGGACGTTACGCGTCACACCTGCGGTAGCAGCGTTCTGGTAGCCTGTTCCAGCAGACAAGCGCAGGATCGTCCGGACACAAAGCGCAGCAGTTTGTGTCCGGCGGGTTCTCTGCTTGTCAGCGGGATGTGAATGGAATGTTTGCCGGACCCCATTATATTTTGATGGGGCTGGCGGATATTCTGTTCGCATCCGCCATTGGTGGATCCGGGTCATTCCAGCAGGCTGTTCTCTGCCGGAATGAAATATGCAGATGTGAAGCTGGACGAAGCTAAGCATGCTTGCTGACTCTGGGAACTCCCATAGAAGTGAATAGAGAGAGACGTATATGCAGCCAACCTGTGTATTCAAAGCAGCTGTGAGACAGGACCTCCTCAAGAGACATGGGGGATTATAAAAAAAATTACATAAGGGGCAGAATAGGTTAAACACAAAATGAAGCATCACTCACCGATACCTGCAGATGCTGTTCCGACCTTTAGCATGTCCTTGCTGGTCCCATCTCACCACACAGGACATGGCAGGAGATGCACGCTCCACCAATCACTGGATACATCGGTCACCCGAATACGCCAACGATTGGCTAAGGCTACTTTCACACTAGCGTTATTGTTTTCCGGTATTGAGTTCCGTCATAGGGGCTCAATATCGGAAAAAAACGCTTCAGTTTTGTCCCCATTCATTGTCAATTGGGACAAAACTGAACAGAACGGAGTGCCCCAAAATGCATTCTGTTCAGTTCAGTTGCATCCCCAGGCCGGAGAGCAAACCGCATCATGTTGCATTTTGCTTTCCATCCTGGGGATCCGGAGCAAGATGGATCCGTCATGACCCCCAATGCAAGTCAATGGGGACGGATCCGTTCTGTCTGACACAATACAAACCAGATCCGTCCTCCATTGACTTTCAATGGAGTTAATGACGGATCCGTCCCAGCAATGTTAAAGATAATACAACCGGATCCGTTCATAACGGATGCAGACGGTTGTATTATCAGTAACGGAAGCGTTATTACTGAGCCCTGCCGGATCCAGCAATAACGCTAGTGTGAAACTAGCCTAAGCAAGGTAGCTGCAGCTCCTGTTTTAACCCACGTTGCCCCCTATAAAGGGCCAGAGGCCTTTGCACCTAACATCACATCAGATGTAAGTTGCTCTCTTTGGTCAAGTAGACCCAAAATTGTACTCAGCCATTGCTTATTTGGATACGTTTCTCCCACAGAGGCTCCCTGGAGAGGGTGCGAGACGGGCGAGGTTGCTGCATGACTAGACAGGCTCCTCACAATGGAGATAGGCAAAGTTTGGTGAAGACACATAGAGGTAGCCTTTTGCCCTTTTTTTTTATTTTTAAATATCAGACATGGTCCAAGTTTTTGTGATGGTCGCAAAGTCAATTGCAACTCTGGTCCCCATAGGTAAGCTCTAAAGTCAGGGGGCACAGGGATAGCCTCCTAAACATCTACCTAGTTATCAACTCATGAGACGAAGTTACAATCTCCGTCCACTGCAAAGGGACACAGAGGTGTAGATCCAGCACCCGAGCGGGCGTGCAGGGTGTCGGACCACTGCCGATCAGACACTGAAGGCGCCACAGCCCAAAACACCCGATCAGTAGAGGTGCCGAACGTCAGACCCCCACCTATCTGATACTGATGACCTATCCTGAAAACAGGTCATCAATATCTGTAGCCCCATTCACAAAATAACTGGAAACCCCTTTAATGTTAAGTGGGCTTTGGACAGTAGCTGCTGTGAGCAATAATTGGTATTTTCTAACCTCCGATCGTGCTTTCTTGGAACTCGTGAAACTGTCCCTTGACGAAGCGTAGCACTAAGCTGGACTTTCCCACAGCGGACTCTCCTAGGAGGACGAGCTTGAACTGACAGATTTTATTCCCGGCGTTGGGTCCGTTAGGTCTGGTGGCTCCTCCTCGGTTCGCCATGTTTAAAGGTGGACAGACAAGTCTAATGTGTTTGGCAGTCCGGGCAGCAGAGCTCTGTGATCACTTAACCGTCTGGAAATCTGTAGGTAAAGCAGAAAGAGACAGGTTATGGTGTGAGGCCTATGACAGGTTTGTAGGCCTCAGCGGGTCCTAGACCAGTGGAGGAGGAGCGGGTTACTGGGACAGTCAGACCATTCAATGCGGCCCCCTCGGCAGAGTAATTAGCTGGACAATGCTCGTGTTGTGCGTTCAGACTAATAATCCCATTAAAAGTATGCAGCCTGCTTTACATGAATATGGGGAATAATTTAACCACTTCTCATATGGAATGCAATGGTTACCTCAGAAATAGCTCTGATTATGTATAATGTCCAGCATAGTCTATCACTAAAGCTGCCCATAGATTTTTAGCTTGTTCAGTTGGAAGTTATTCCTCCCAACCCACCATACACATGCATGCTCGGCCGAGAAAGCATGCCTTCTGAATGCGGAAAAAAGAGCTGGCAGACACCTCTTCCAGCGCCTTTTCCAGTCAACGCAGACAGCATCACAGCTATGGCTCACGCTGAACAGCGTACGGCCTCAGTGGCATATTGGGAGGCAAAACCACCAGCGCTGATTGCTCGGGGCCCTGCTGAGGCCAGTAAGTAGAGACTGGTGAGGACCGGGAGACCACAGAGCGGGCGCAGTGGAGGATCCGTACTCTGACTGGCACTTATTTTACATGAATCTGAGCTTGTTTTTGTTTTTTTAATAATTCCTTTCAAAAGAAGCTGTTCGGGCAGGTCATGTGGGGTCTGCACATTAATAACACATACTTAAATGAACAGCCATCAATGTAACTCACTGACACACCAGGTCCATTTGGGCCAATAGGGTCCTAATAAGACGACCCCTTTAAAGGGAACCTGTCACCATGAAAATGCAATGTAATGTTAAGCTAGCATGTTGTAGAGCAGGAGGAGCGGAGCAAATTCTAGGCATGGACGTCAAGGAGGTGGTCCTATCAGTGACTGTGTATACAGAGAGAGCTGTCAATCACTGAGGACCACTAGGACTGCCTCCTTAACTTCAAAGCACAGAATGAACAGGAAGTTACATGTATAAATTTCAAGTTAGACTCAATCTTTTCTAATAAAACTATATATCAGTCTGCTCAGCTCCTGCTGCACTATAACATGCTGCCTGCAGCTTAAACACCGTATTCAACACAACATGCCCTTTAATGCGATCAGCCAAGCATTTACATAAACATTAGCAGAAACTAGTAACCAAATAGATGTCTAAAAGCTGGAATCTGATTGGCTGTTCTAAAGGAGTTGTCCGAGTCTCACTGCTGCTCCCCGCCCTTCAGCTAAACTTCATACGGAGTAACTTCTGTTTTTTTTTTGCGGACCCATTGAAATGAATGGTTCCACATACAGTGCACAAAAAATAAATAAATAAATGGAACGGACACGGAAAGAAAATACGTTTGTGTGCATGAGCCCTAATACTTACCCATACCCAGACGGTACTTCGCACAAGACACTCCATATGTTGTTCTTTTTCATATCTGCACTCTGGCTTTCATTAATAAGTAGTAGCTGACAGCAACAGTGCAGCATGCTCCTCATTTCTTGCAGTCAAAAGTAACAGAGATCAAGACAAACTCCTGATAAATGGAATCTGGCGCCAAGATGTCAGCAACAGATCCTTCATGGAATGGAATACCAAAGGGTTGTACTTGGACTTCAAAACTGTTTAGTTAAAGGGGTATTCTCATCTTAGACAATGGGGGCATATCGCTAGGATATGCCCCCATTGTCTTATAGGTGCGGGTCCCAGCGGTATCCAGAACGGAGTGGGGAGCTGCACCTGGAGGACCCCGGGTTTCCAGGGGTCCGGCCACCACCAGGCGCAGCTCCCCGCTGCGCTCATAGAAATGAATGGGAGCGCAGCGCGCAAGCGCGGCCACCGTTCCCATTCATTTCTATGGAGCCGACGGAAGTAGCTGAGCAAGCGCTTGGCTATTTTCAGCGGCCCTATAGAAATGAATGGAGGGCGGTTGCGCATGTGCAGTGCGCCCTCATTCAGTTCGGGGGCTCCGTTCTGGATATAGGTGCGGGTTCCAGCGGTGGGACCCGCACCTATAAGACAATGGGGGCATATCCTAGCGATATGCCCCCATTGTCTAAAATGAGAATAACCCTTTAAGTATAAGTATCAAAGTAACATCCTCTTGATTTCCAGGACCCAAGCTTTCCCAGCAGAACATCACCCAGGGCATCACATTGCTTACTTCATGATCTTGGTGCCGTCTCTTCCCCAGACAATGCACATGCTTCAGGCCATCCACGTGAGGTAAAAAAAATAAAACAAGATTCATCAGACCAGCCCACCTTCTTTCTTTGCTCCATGTTCCAGTTCTAATGCTCATATGACCACTGTAGGTGCTTTTGGTAGTGGACAGGGGTCATTCATTGGCTCATCAATGACTGCTGGACACCTATGACCCTGTTGTCTGTTCACCAGCTGTTCTCCCTTAGAGCACATTTGGTAGGTACTCACCACAAATACCAGGAACAACCCCAACAACCTGTCGTATAGGAGATGCTCTGATCCAGTCATCTAGCCATCATAATTTGGCCTTTGACCATTTATCTTGTTGCTGTCTGTTCACTTTCTGCTTTTCATATCCCACCCCTTGACAGACACCGATGTCCGTAGCTTGTCAATATTAGTCTCTTCACTTTTCAGTGGTTTGAGGCTGGGTTTCCACATTCAGGTTTTCTGAAGCAGTTTCTGAAGCAAAAAGCAGATGTTACGTTAAAAAAAAAAACAACAACCTGGTTTTGGCTCCAAAAACTGCATCAGAAAACCTGAACATGCAAAGTCAGCCTCAATGTTATGGCTGATCAGTGTACACTACAAGCATGGAAGTCAGCAGTGGCAGACGTCTGGAGGTTTTCTACATTTCTACATTCCAGGGCGCTATGACCTGTTTGTACTTGGCAGGTGATGTCATTCAGACAAGGGCGTAAGGAAACTCTAGACTCAGTAGACACACCTCTGCTTACCATGAATTATATAACCTTCAGGCAAATTGTGAAGTTAAGTACAAAGTATGAACAGGTCTTACGTAGTGTACACACTATCAACGGAAGCAGCTGTTACCCTGTTTATGACAAAGTGTATGGGAGAAGTCCAGGTTCTGGTCAAACGTGAGGAAACTCATTTATGGACCTCTAATAGCAAGGGAGAAGGGCCACCTCTACCAAGCTCCATTTTCAGATTTTCTGCTCATAAAGGGACAAACTGTATGGGGGAGATTTATCACGAGCGGAATTTTTAAAGTCACTAGGAGTCTGCGTTGCTGTAATTTGTAACAAATGCCACATAATGTTTGATATAATTGACGCATCTTTCACCTTAAAGGGGTATTCCCATCTCACAAATGTAGTTTGTATAGTTAGATATAGCCATACCAATATTATCACTAATAGAATGTATTTATATAAAATGTACCGTTTAGAAGATTTGCCTATTTGTATATCCATTGTCCCACACACATCAGTCAGGCCGTTGCCCCTAGTTACGACCACCGCGGCCATGTAGTAGTGGTGGCCGGCTTGCTCTTGTTCAAACCAACTCTGAGGTAACTGCTGTACTGTGAACGCACATTGTATGAGCGCAGACACACGTCTGATCCCTGCGAAAGACTGAAGAAGGTCACATTGGACCGAAACGTCTCACAGATTCGCAGATAATTTACAGATTTGTAGATAACATTACAACCACGTATCAATGGAATTGAGCTGAACTTTATACTCTTATATTGAGTTTTTCATTAAATCCTTAAGAGCAATCATTTAAGAGAGTGCGTGATTTTTCTGATTATTGAAGCTATTGGCACATTGTTCCCGTATATCACAGCACCTCGATTGACAAGAGGTGTGCAACTTCCTTCTTCTTTCTATTCTGGTCTTCAAACAGTCCACTGACCCACTGAAGTCAATGTGTCCGCAACTACAGATACAGTTGTGTGCATAAGGCCTTATCCTGTCAACTAGTAAGAATCCAAGGACACGGATCCCTACTAAAACTAGTTTTATATTATAGAAACCCATGATAAATTTAAAGGGGTTGTCTGGGATTTACATATTGATGACCTATCCTCAGGGTAGTTCATCAGTATCAGATCGGTGGGGGTGCAGAGAGTCAAACAGCTGTCTGAGGAGGCTGCAGCGCCCCTGTAAGTGCAGCCTCTTAGCAACTTACCAAGCACAATGCTGTACACTCTATAGCGCCTGTGCTTGGTATTGCAGTGCTCTTCATGAAACTGATCGGCAGGGACCCTGGGAGTTGGAGGATAGGTCAATGTGTAAATCCTGGAGAACCCCTCAAAGCTTTTAAGCCATACACATTAAAGGGGTTTTTGGCCTATCCTCAGGATAGGTCATCAATATCTGATTGGCGGGGATCGAAGACCATTCGAGTGAACGGGCCTGGGCTTTTTTCCGGGTCCCATTATAAGTCAACAGGGTCTGGTGGTGATCCGGCCCTTTCCAGCTATGCCAGATATGATGTACTCCGGCAGGCTGTTCCTCTGCTTGGTTGTAGTGCTAGTGTGATTCCACACTTATGGTGGATTTACATGGCACAACGTTACAGACCATTGTTGGGAAGAAAGTGTTCCTTCCTGACAGTCATCTGCTCGCACAGTGAAGTAGACCTCTGCATTTACATGCATCGATCTCCTTCACAGTATGAGGACGAGGGATCACTATTGCTGGTCTCCATACAGAATCATGGCTTTCGAGCAGATTGCTATTTAGACAGCATGATCTGCTGCCCAGGAACGATGATTGAAGTGCCTGCATGAATGACAGGATCACCCGATGAACGAGTGTTTCGATCAGCGGCGCATTTAGATGGGCAGATTGTCGGGAACGAGCGTTCACAGGAACAGTGTGGCCAAAAGTCGAGCAGTCTGAATCCACCTTCAGAAGCTGATGTGAGATATAGTCTTGGAACGTCGCGGCTTTATGGTATGGAAAAAACAAACTGCGCAGCATAATGACAAGTATATATATATTTGACAAACACAAGCAGAGAGGCAGCTCCACCACTAATCCCCATGTAAATATACAGCGTATAATTGTTCCACCACCACTGAGGGACGTGGAAGTCTCAGCTACTGGTCAGGCTCCATTTACCTTGTGCCCAAAGCCCACGTTTGTCGTATACAACGGGAAAAGCCAAATGTCTCCTGATGCAGGTCAAAAAGGATCCTTGTGGCTATTACTGGCCAACATAGGTCAGTATATATACAGTCATGGCCAAAAGTTTTGAGAATGACAGAAATATTATATTTTCACATGATCTGCTGCCCTCTGGTTTTTATGTGTGTTTGTCAGATGTTTTTATCACATACAGAAATATAATTGCAATCATATTATGAGTAACAAAAGCTTATATTGACAGTTAGAATGAGTTAATGCAGCAAGTCAATATTTGCAGTGTTGACCCTTCTTCTTCAGGACCTCTGCAATTCTCCCTGGCATGCTCTCAATCAACTTCTGGACCAAATCCTGACTGATAGCAGTCCATTCTTGCACAATCAATGCTTGCATTTTGTCAGAATTTGTAGGTTTTTGTTTGTCCACCCGTCTCTTGATGATTGACCACAAGTTCTCAATGGGATTAAGATCCGGGGAGTTTCCAGGCCATGGACCCAAAATCTCTATGTTTTGTTCCCTGAGCCATTTAGTTATCACCTTTGCTTTAGGGCAAGGTGCTCCATCATGCTGGAAAAGGCATTGTTGATCGCCAAACTGCTCTTGGACGGTTGGGAGAAGTTGCTCTCGGAGGACATTCTGGTACCATTCTTTATTCATGGCTGTGTTTTTAGGCAAGACTGTGAGAGAGCCGATTCCCTTGGCTGAGAAGCAACCCCACACATGAATGGTTTCAGGATGCTTTACAGTTGGCATGAGACAAGACTGGTGGTAGCGCTCACCTCGTCTTCTCCGAATAAGCTGTTTTCCAGATGTCCCAAACAATCGAAAAGGGGATTCATCAGAGAAAATGACTTTACCCCAGTCCTCAGCAGTCCACTCCCTGTACCTTTTGCAGAATATCAGTCTGTCCCTGATGTTTTTTCTGGAGAGAAGTGGCTTCTTTGCTGCCCTCCTTGAGACCAGGCCTTTCTCCAAGAGTCTCCACCTCACAGTGCGTGCAGATGCACTCACACCTGCCTGCTGCCATTCCTGAGCAAGCTCTGCACTGCTGGTAGCCCGATCCCGCAGCCGAAACACTTTTAAGAGACGGTCCTGGCGCTTGCTGGTCTTTCTTGGGCGCCCTGGAGCCTTTTTGGCAACAATGGAACCTCTCTCCTTGAAGTTCTTGATGATGCGATAGATTGTTGACTGAGGTGCAATCTTTCTAGCTGCGATACTCTTCCCTGTTAGGCCATTTTTGTGCAGTGCAATGATGACTACACGTGTTTCTTTAGAGATAACCATGGTTAACAGAAGAGAAACAATGATGCCAAGCACCAGCCTCCTTTTAAAGTGTCCAGTGGTGTCATTCTTACTTAATCATGACAGATTGATCCCCAGCCCTGTCCTCATCAACACCCACACCTGTGTTAATGGAGCAATCACTGAAACGATGTTAGCTGGTCCTTTTAAGGCAGGGCTGCAATGATATTGAAATGTGTTTTGGGTAATGATAAAGTTTGGGTAATGATAAAGTTCATTTTCTAGGCAAATATTGACTTTTGCAAGTAATTGCTGTAAAGCTGATCACTCTTTATAACATTCTGGAGTATATGCAAATTGCCATTATAAAAACTGAAGCAGTAGACTTTGTAAAAATTAATATTTGTATCATTCTCAAAACTTTTGGCCATGACTGTATATATAATTTTTTTTTCCTTTGGGGGGGGGGGGAGGGGGGAGGGGGCACGATCCTATAAAAGAAAAAAAAGAAAAAAGGCTTATACTCACCCATCCAGCGGCCCGCAGTGATCCACTTCATGCTTCTGTCTTGACACGGCAGGAAATGACTGGGATGGCTGTGGGGCATGCATATTTAAGATAGGGATCCAAAGTACCCGCCAGTACCAAAGCCCACTTTGGAATCCTATTTTAAAATCTTTTTAAATACACATATAGGAATACCATATTAATTCACCAAAGTCTTTGGGCGAGACGAAGTTTGCCTACACGGAGCCAATAAATTTCAATGCAGTAAGTAAACAGCATTAAAGGGGTTCTGCAGTTTTTTCAAACTGATGATCTATCCTCTGGATAGATCATCAGCATCTGATCGGCGGGGGTCCGACACCCAGGACCCCCGCCGATCAGCTGTTTGAGAAGGCAGCGGCGCTGCAGGAGTGCCGCGGCCTTCTCTGTGTTTACCGCAGGCCCAGTGACGTCACGACTAGTATCACTGGCCTGGGCGGGGCTAAGCTCCGTTCACATGAACGGAGTCTGAAAAAACTACAGAACCCCTTTAAAAACAAAGTTTTTGAAAGAGTCGACTTCAGATCTATGATTCAAAACTCAAATCGCTCAAGACTAGTCATCAATATTAAACACCCAGAAACCCTTTAACAGCCTGTGACTATTTTATTTATGTATTTTTTTAATTTAAAAAAAAAAAAATGTGGATGATTTCCGGGATATACTTTTTGGAGTCACTCCATCTATTCTACTTCCTCCTTTGCAGTCTTGCTCAGACCATTCACTGTGACCAGAGTGGGACGGAAATGAGTGACTCAATTAGAGCATCTCACGTTACACTGGTCAATGCTCTTCTCTGGATATGTATATCTAGGCCTATCAAGAGAAAGAGAGAGCAATCATACTGTTATCCCAACTCTGCTAACTTACTATTATACTAACAGATAACATCTCTAGCTGACCTATCTACATAGTAGTATCTCCACTCTGAGCTGACCGCTAAAACAGGACAATTTTTTTCATTTAATTTATTAATGGTATAGTAGTGCTGAAACGAAAAAAAAGCTTGCACATAAAACATGCCCACCCGCTACACTGGCTATACAGTTGATCAGCTGCTTGCGGTATATGTTTAACTTATTTCATCACGTTATAGATCCATGAAAATTCACAACAGTTTAAACAACAGTCCATAAACGATCGCGGGCACTAAAATTGCAATTATACATGAGGTAATCGCATGTGTTCCTTAACCATGCTGTGTGGCCGTACCCTTATGCCATATCCATAAGATATACCACAAATGGCCGCTGCATCCAGGCAGAGAATGGAGAGGTGGCCGGACTCCCCTTTCACTTCAACCTTAGATAGCCAAGCAAGTGTATCCGTAAAGTGAAAGTGAGAGATCAGCGCACAGGCATGGCCCTCTCCATTCATTCCCGCCTGGATGGGGGTCCCCGTTCTGGAGAAAGGTATGGTATGGTCCAGCACCAGCATATCTGGTTTTCTCACCATTCAGCATGGACGCTCCGGAGGAAGAAGACTGAGGCGAGTGTGATTCCCGAAGCTCTGCCTATCATACCATTTCTTCTGCTTCCTAAAAAGACAACGCCTTGAGCAGAAGAACAGTAAAGAATGTGCAGATTTACTAATAAAGCCCAAAAACACCAGATTTATCGCAGTGGCGCACCTACAGATGTTTGTGCCAGAATTGTGTGTCTGAATTTTGGTGTATATTTGAAGCCCTTCCCCATTCTCTCTCCTTGTGGGCCAAGAAGAAAAAAAAGTTTGTCCCATCTCACTGTTTCCATGGTGACATTGGACTACGCACCAACCCTAGGTGGGCGGGTTTCTGGAAATAGCAACGTGGACTAGCGCTCCGCTGTTCCTGTAACTCCCACTGTAGTGAATAGGAGGTACACGAACCACGCAGCAGAGTGGCTTGTTATACTACGCTGTGTGTGGCCCCTATTCACTACAATAGGAGATACGGAAATAGCGGCGTACCGGCCTGCTTATCGGTTTCTGTAAAACCATCCACCTGGGACTGGTCGCTGTGGAAAGGGCGAGATTGGACAAGCCCTTTAAAAGTAAATCTACCCTAATCTCTGTACAAGCTATTCCCATAGTGTGTAACGGGATCCTAGTCCTTACAGCGCCAAGGCGATCAGCATGTCCATGGATCTGTAGCTGTAATACAACAATCTCACATAGGGCAGTCTATGAAGGTGACTAGGCGGTCTTACCCAAATCCAAGAGTCACATAATATAGCTGAATACAGAGGAGACCCCTTGTATGCCGCAACGGAAGACGCACTGTAATATAAATGGCGCACCAATCCTCTACACAGCCTACTAACAAAGTGTTTGTTGTCATCTAAAAGGGTTGTCCGGCAGGATGACATTTTGTTAATTATATGCACCTCCACAATCCTCCGCTGCTGTACCGGGTCCCCGCGGGAAATGTTTGCTTAGTCAATGACTGACTGAGGCGCCATTACCTGTGTGTCAAAGCGGGACAAGAAAGTGGAGACTAAGGATGAGCGAACTTCTGTTTTCAAGTTTGGCGTACAAGGTTCGGGTTATCCAAGAATTCCTTTATGGACTTATGGTCTGTGGTTGCGGAATCCATAACGGAATTCTTAGATAACCCGAACCTTGTACGTCAAACTTGAAAACATAAGTTCGCTCATCCCAAGCGGAGACAAAAGGGACACAGTAAATGCCGGAACGGCAGCAGTGATGGATCGCGGAGGTGAGTAAAGATTCTTCTTTTTTTTTTTTTAATCCGTTCTGCCCCGTATCTAAAAAATACATAACAGCACTGGACAAACCCTTTAAAAGGGTTCTGAGGGCTCTTTTGGAAATCCTGGAGTCTTCAGATCCTGTAGAAGAGAGATCATTTCCTCTGTACTTACCCACCGACGACGCCATCACTGCTGCAGGCTCTTCCACCTGACCTAGTGTTTTCCCGAGTCTTCTCGTTCAGCTGCACATACAGTAAAGGCATCTGGACAGGAAGACTTGGGGAGAGCATCAGCAGAGACAACTTCCTCCTCAGGATCTGAAGACGTCAGGATTTTCCAAAAAGGCCAGAGATCCCCTTTAAAGGGATTATCCAACCCCTATGAGGACCCCCCCAATGCCCGGGCACATCATATGGATTATACTTACCCTGCTCCCCATTCGCTCCTGATCCGCACAACAGGGAGATGCAGCAGCGGGGATCAGGAGCGACCAGGGTGCCAGGTAAGTATAACCTGTAGGAAGTGCCCGGGCATTATAGGGGTTGGATAACCTGTCCAAGCTAGGCTACACTGTATGGTTATCTACCCATCGTGTAACAAACACCCAAGAATTGAACTAGAAGTGGTCTTCTAGTGGGGTGGTCTTCTCAAAAGAACTCAGCCATACGCATAACTTATAGGAGAACTGAAAGTCTGATGGGGGTGGTGGTCTTTCAGAGAGGTTCCACTGTGTATGCTATATACTGTATATTATTCACCATCACTGGCGGTCTAGACCACAGAAGGAGATGTGTCACACAGCACTTCCAGTGCTGCCCACCTAGTGATCAGAACCATCCTGTGCACTGGACCTGCTGCACCCCATCATGTATTCTGGTCCGGTGGATTTCCAGCACTGGATCACGTACAGTCTGTGTTAGGGGCCGGTCTCAGGACATTTGGTGATTCTATGATCACAGGCCTGAAGCCCTTCCCCTGTACAGAGGCCGGTCCCAGGCAGGCGCTGGGCCGTGTGATAGGGTCAGGATCCCCCGTCCAGTGGCGCCATGTAAATAACAACACACGCACATCAATAAGCCCCCTCCCACCCGGCAAACAGAACGCCCCCCAGTCACGGCTATTACCGGTGAGCGGGGCAGACACTCACGGCAGCCGCACGGTCATATCAGGTGGACGGACTCCTTTCCTGGCTCTCCCTGCTACGCCTCCCTGCACTCCGCCAGCTTCCTGGGCTACCCGACGGCTCCGGTCTGGCCCAATCACATGATCTCGATGACATCAGCCCAGATACGGGGAGTCGCTGGGACAAAACTCCTCCAGTGTCACAGCGCGTTTATCCTCTTCCTCCTTCCTTCAGCTGCCTACCCCGCAGTCGTTAAGTTGTGCACCCACTATGACAAGCCAGTGTGTGTGGAGCCGGCACGTGCCCATGGGTGGAATGCTTTATGTGTGATTGTGCCCCAAAATAACATACCCCATATCAAGTGTGCATCATTTTTTTTTATTGATCCCAAAATTACAGACACTGAACATTTTTTATGGACAAATTGGAAAACTATAGGGAACTATAATTTATATTATATCAGTAATACATGTTTTAAGGTGAGATCTTAATGAGCACATTACCAGCGCTAACGGGTTCATGCACACGGCCGTTGCCCAGCCTTACCCATATTGTAGCCCACAAACAGCGGGTCCGCAATATACGGGCCCCAGCCGTTTTGCTATCCAGAACATGTTCTATTTTTTGAGGTGCGGACGGATCATGGACCCATTCAAGTTGAATGGGTATGGATCCGTCTGCTTTCGCCACGCGGATGGTGCCCGTGCATTGGGGACTGCAATTTGCGCTCCCCAATGCACATAATGGCCAGGCAATGCAAGTGTGAATGAGCCCTTACGGTGAGCTCTAAAATGCTGAGAATTACAATCAAAGTGACCTGCTCAAACACCAGCCTCAAAAAAAATTACAGACGCATCAAATTATTTTCATGGACACTGTAAAAAGGTCCTCTATTTTTACAGACTGTCCAGGAATTTCTGGATGGTTGGCAACCCTGCCCCTAGATTTTTAGTCTACATAACTTTTAAGGCCAAGGAGGGACATGATCAGCAGAGGACTAGAGCAAATTTCCAAGTTTTTGGATGCTAAACCATGTCTCTACTAACTCCACCTAATACCTATCTATATATGCCCAATCTGTCCAGCCCCCTTGGTGCCCCCACACAGTAACATGCCTCCCAAATGTCCCTCTTTTGGGTGCAAGTCCCTCTGTCCCTCTTTGCTGCTTAAATGTCCCTCTTTTCGACCTGGGTAATAAATGTACATTAAAGGGGTTCTCCGGGAATTAAGAAAATAAAAACACTTAAATATTACGTTATTATAAATATATTCCCAAATACCTTTCATTAGTTATAATGGCTTGTTTTGTCTAGGGAACAATCATTAGCAGAAACAAAATGGCCGCTGTCCTATTAGTGCACCCAAAACCTGTCCTAATCACACAGCATCCTCTGGATCCGCTATTTGAAAAGGTACTGGTGATCGCAGTAGAACCGCATACTTCTCTCAGCTTTCCCTAGGCCATGTGATGTCACGCTCATTGGTCATGTGGCCTAGGCACAGCTCAGCCCCATAGAAGTTAAAGGGAGTCTGTCACCTCCATATGCCCCTATAAAGCACTGACATAGCCCCACAGCACACCTAATCACAAATCTAATCGTACCTTTGGCGCTTTCTTGTGACTTGTAGAAGCTGCAAAAACGTAGTTTAAACCATATGTAAATTAGCAGTTGGAAGTGCCCGGAGGCGGCGTTACATCTGTGGAGCCCGGGCTCCTGTGCTTTTTTTTCATGCTTTTCCCGCCCCAGCCATTGCCTCCGCCCGCCCTCCTCTTCACTTGCGTCCTCCGTCTGTTCCGGCGAGATCCCGCCCCTGTGCAGTCTCTCGCCGAGCCGGGGCATGCGCACTGCATTGCCCATTGTGGGCACGGCATTGCCGTATCCAGTGCGCATGCGCCGGCCCAGCGAGTGACTGGAATAGACGGAGGACGCAAGAGAAGAGGAGGGCGGGCAGAGGCAATGGCTGGGGCCGGGAAAGCATGAAAAAAAGCACAGGAGCCCGGGCTCCACGGCAGTGGACGCCGCCTCCGGGCACTTCCAACGGCTAATTTACATATGGTTTAAACTATGTTTTTGCAGCTTCTACAAATCAGAAGAAAGCGCCACAGGTACGATTAGATTTGTGATTAGGTGTGCTGTGGGGCTATGTCAGTGCTTTATAGGGGCATATGGAGGTGACAGACTCCCTTTAAGGTTATATAGTACAGCCACTATATAATGTATGGTGTTGTTCTTAGTGAGCTCAGAGAAGGCAGCGACGCTACTGCGAGCGCCAATTCCTTCTTAAACAGCTAATTGGCCGGAGTCCCAGGTGTCGGACCCTCAAGATCAGGTACTGATGACCCATTCAGACAATGGGTCATCAGCTAAAAAAACCTGGAAAACCTCTTTAAAATGTCTATATGAGATGATTTTTGTGCTAATATTTAAAGGAGTATTTCAGAACGGGGGCTGCACATGCTGTAAAAAAAATAGTAGAACTTATACCAACCTTACTTATTCCCCGATGCTGCAGTTAGAGCCCCCTCACAGTAGTCATGCCCCCTTAATGCCTACACAGTAGTTATGCCCCCTTAGTGCCCCACACAATATTCATGCCTCTTTAGTGCCCCCAAACACAGTAGAATTGCTGCCCATCAGATTTAAAGTACTATATATTTTTTTTCATAACTCGGACAACCCCTTTAAGGGAACTGTAAACATTAACTACTAGAGTTGAGCGAACGTGCTCGTAACGAGCACTGTAGAGCTCAGATCCCGTGCGCTTGCATGGCCGCAGCCATCCGGATCCGTCCTCCTCACCCGACTGCAAGTCAGTGGGGACGGATCCGTTTAAGTGTGTCATACCAAACGGATCCGCCCCCATTGACTTACAGTCAGGTGAGGACGGATCCAGATGCCTGCGGCCATGTGAGCGCAGGGGATCCGAGCTCTACAGTGCTCGTTACGAGCACGTTCGCTCAACTCTATTAACTACTCTAGGGCTCATGCACATGGCCGTTGCTGTTTTTGCGGTCTCAAAACACGGATACCGGCTGTGTGCATTCTGCATTTTGGACAAGAATAGGACATATTCTATTTTGTGTTGGGCTGCAGAACGGACATACAGATGCAGACAGCACACTGTGTTGTGAATGTGTCTACATGCAGTTCAAATGCGGACCAAAAATCCGTTTGTGTGCATGAGCCCTTATTCATGGTTTGTGTTTGGTATTTTTTAATCCTGGACACCCCTTTGGGTATACACACTTTTGCAACCAAAATGAACCAAATGTGCAAAATAGACATGCTTTATAATATCCTAGCATTCTATGTCTACATCTTCTATGCAGACTTAAGCGTCGCCATGGCTTCAGACTGCAAGCAAACCCTGTGCACAATCTGATCCTACTCATGTTTCATCTGTTCTTTATTCTACTGTCTTTAGTCAAGGGGGGTTGATATGTAACACATGACTGAAGGCTGACTACATGACTGGTCAGACTACACACAGGGAATGTTTGTAGTCTGTAACCATGGAGATAGACAAGTGTGCATAGGGAGTGTATAGCAGGAGAATATTTTTAACACCTTCCTGCACCTCAACGTACAGTTACTGTAGGTAGTGGGGTTGGCACTGGCTCAGGTGCTCTATCCATGCTATTCACAGCAGGTGTTAGCTGTTACAGGTGCCAGCGCCCCCTAGTTTTGTAATGTCCCTGGTTTATTTCATAAGTGTACAGTAAACATAAATCTTGTCTGTACACATAGGGGAGAGATTATTTTGAATCCTACACCATATCAGCGGTGGTGGCTCCAGGCAGCCAGTTTCTTAGTATATTATGTGGAGCTGTGATTTAGAGTTGTGTGGGGAGATTTATCAACGTATTTATGACAGTTGTCTGGTATAAATATATTGAGAACTATAATGTTCAGAATTAGCACAATATTTTTGAAGCATCTGTTCTACTTTACTGATACAGAAGTCAGATAAAGCCGGTGAGGCTAAGGCTACTTTCACACTGGCGGCACGGGTGTCCAGCAGGCTGTTCACCCGCCGGATCCGTGCTGCCGCTACTGCACGTCTGCGGCCGGAACTACGCTCCGTCCCCATTCACTATAATGGGGGCGGGCCAGAGTTCCGGCCGCAGCACGGCAACCATGGGGCCCTATGAGATTAGTGTATGCCTCTGCCTGGCTGGGGCATGGGCATGAGTATGTGCTGGTCTGATAGTGATGACTTATCCTGAGGATAGACCATCAATATTAAAATCCCCGACAATCCCTTTAGAGGCAAAACTAGACCTGTCCTGAATAGAGTTAATGAAGTATATTTTTTTCATTTTTTTTAATTATAGATGTATTGGAGCAATTTACAAAAAAAGTCAGAATTTTTTTCAGCAGTGGATGGACAGGTTGATTTTAGGCCATACAGGTTCTTAGCAATTCCTTATTTTGTCTCTTCATGCCATCATGCCATGTTGTCAATAAGGTCTCCTATGGGAACTTGTAAGGCTCCCTTGCAACTGTTCTAATGATGACATTTTTGGGGGCAGATATGGGATAGAGGGATATGGCATATGCGCGGACATCATATCAAAAACAACCCCCAAATACTACACGTTATCTCTTATGCTACGTGCAACATGTATAGCAGGGCTGGTCAACCTGTGGCTCTCCAGCTGTTGTAAAACTACAACTCCCACCATGCCCTGCTGTAGGATGATAGCTGTAGGCAGACTGGGCATGCTGGGAGTTGTAGTTTTGCAACAGCTGGGGAGCCGCAGGTTGGCCAGCCCTGATGTATAGGCTTCAGTATGGGGGTCATACTGAAGCCCTCTGCTGGCTTTTCTATCAGTGGTATACATTTGTATACCTGAAAGCAGTATTCAAGTATATGCAGCAATACATTTACTGTAATGGGTCATACGAAGTCCAAAGGATTAATCTTTAGACTCCATTTGACCCACTTTCCATTTATTTCTGGCTTTTTCCGCCAAACAGAATAACGCAGTCTACCACACCTTAGAACACGTGGAGTCTGAAAGCCACTCAGTCTCATAAAGAAGTATTCGTGTGTCTTGTCTCTGTAGTGTGACATCACTGTGTGCATTATCCTTGTAATATGATACAGAGTTTTTATCTCTGTGCTGATTCATCAGTAGCCTTTAGCAGTGACATCACTACATGTATCACTACACTGTGTCATCAAGTACTTAGCCTTTCTTATTATTGGTGACATCACTACATTTATTATTACTGTACTGTGTCATCAATGTAGTCCTTAGACTTTATCAGTGTCAGTGACATCACTACAGTTATAATCACTGTACTGTATAACAGGGGCGTTGCTAGGGTCTAAAAAGATCCAGTGCCCAAGCCCCAATGAATGTGGCCCAATTCTCTATGTCGACCCTCTCCCCACCCCTGCTATACAGCAGCATATACCTCACATCCAGGGCCCCCAGGTGACGTCTCCTATGATGTAGATCTTCTCTGTCATCATCTTCTCTATTCGGTCTGCACAACTTCTCTCAGCCGCACCATCTTAGCTTCCTCACATTTCTATCGTCATCCCCCAACCTGGAGTCCCCACAGTGTTATCCTGCTGCTCGCTGTGCCCCCCAATACCCCAGATACTATCCTGAAGAAAAATTAATGCCCCTTATAATAATAGTGCTACCAATAGTAATTCCCTTCTAGAATGCCCCCATTAGTAATACTGCCCCCTACAGTTCCCCCGGCAGTGATAATGCTCTACAAGAGTGCCCCCATTAGTAGAAGAGCCCTCTAGTATTAATAATACCCTCACAGAGCCCCCAGTAGTAATAAGGCCCCCGTATTGTTCCCCCGGTGGTAATAAAGCTCTCTACAGACCCCTCAGTAGTAATAAGGCCCCCATAGTGCTCTTAGTAGAAATAAGGCGGATCTATAAGTCTCTCCTAAAGAGCCCCCAGTAGTAATAAGAACGTCTAATGTCCCCTGGATTTATAATACCCCCACAGTGCCCAGTATTTATATTGCCCCCTACTGTTATAATGCTCACCCTCAAGTGCCCCCTGTAGTTATATTCCTCCCTTTAGTGTCCTCAGAAATTATGGTTTCTCAGCCCCTCCACTATACAGTCCCATGTAAATAACGCTATTTCCCTCCCTCCGCTGTAGAGTCCTGTGTAAATAACATCACACCATCTCTCCAGCCCCCTCCAATATACAGCCCCATGTAAATAACATCCCTCTCTATCTACAGCCCCCTCCAAAATACAGTCCCATGTAAATTACATCACTTCCTCCCACAGCCATCAACATACAGTCCCATGTAAATAACATCACTCCCTCCCACAGCCGCCATCAACATACAGTCCCATGTAAATAACATCACTCCCTCCCACAGCTGCCATCAACATACAGTCCCATGTAAATAACATTACTCCCTCCCACAGCCACCTTTAACATACAGTCCCATATAAATAACATAACGCCACCCACAGCCTCCTCCAACATACAGTCCATGTAAATAACATAACCCTGGCCCAGCCATCTCCTACATGCAGTTAGCAGACATCACCATAGCTTCTTCACCACTTCTCCTCTTCAGTGCCGTCCTCTATTGCACTGGTCACATGACTGTGATGTCCTTTTCGACCCCTGTCTTCTGCACTGATGTGTGATGTCATCATAGGTCCTACATCTTTTGCAGTGCATTAGATTCAATTGTATTGCCATCCTTAGGACGGCAATACAGTTGTATCTGTCTGGCAGGCAGGACTTTCGGGGCCTGGGAGAAAACATCTGGGGCCCAGGCCCTGAATGTTTTAGCCTAGCAATGCCCCTGCTGTATAATCAGCCCTTAGCTTTTATTGGTATGGGTGACATCACTACATTTCTTAACACTGTACAGTGTCATCATTGTAGTCCTTAGCCTTTATTGGTGTCGGTGACATCACTATATTTCTTATCACTGTACTGTTTCATCATTGTACTCCTTAGCCTTTATTGGTGTCAGCGACATCACTACATTTCTAGTCACTGTACTGTGTCATCATTGTAGTCCTTGGTCTTTATTGGTATTGGTGACATCACTACAATTATTATCACTGCACTCTGTCATCAATGTAGTCCTTAGCCTTTATCGTTGTTGATGACATCACTACACTCACCGGCCACTTTATTAGGTACACCATGCTAGTAACGGGTTGGACCCCCTTTTGCCTTCAGAACTGCCTCAATTCTTCGTGGCATAGATTCAACAAGGTGCTGGAAGCATTCCTCAGAGATTTTGGTCCATATTGACATGATGGCATCACACAGTTGCCGCAGATTTGTCGGCTGCACATCCATGATGCGAATCTCCCGTTCCACCACATCCCAAAGATGCTCTATTGGATTGAGATCTGGTGACTGTGGAGGCCATTTGAGTACAGTGAACTGTCATGTTCAAGAAACCAGTCTGAGATGATTCCAGCTTTATGACATGGCGCATTATCCTGCTGAAAGTAGCCATCAGATGTTGGGTACATTGTGGTCATAAAGGGATGGACATGGTCAGCAACAATACTCAGGTAGGCTGTGGCGTTGCAACGATGCTCAATTGGTACCAAGGGGCCCAAAGAGTGCCAAGAAAATATTCCCCACACCATGACACCACCACCACCAGCTTGAACCGTTGATACAAGGCAGGATGGATCCATGCTTTCATGTTGTTGACGCCAAATTCTGACCCTACCATCCGAATGTCGCAGCAGAAATCGAGACTCATCAGACCAGGCAACGTTTTTCCAATCTTCTACTGTCCAATTTCGATGAGCTTGTGCAAATTGTAGCCTCAGTTTCCTGTTCTTAGCTGAAAGGAGTGGCACCCGGTGTGGTCTTCTGCTGCTGTAGCCCATCTGCCTCAAAGTTCGACATACTGTGCGTTCAGAGATGCTCTTCTTCCTACCTTGGTTGTAACGGGTGGCAATTTGAGTCACTGTTGCCTTTCTATCAGCTCGAACCAGTCTGCCCATTCTCCTCTGACCTCTGGCATCAACAAGGCATTTCCGCCCACAGAACTGCCGCTCACTGGATGTTTTTTCTTTTTCGGACCATTCTCTGTAAACCCTAGAGATGGTTGTGCGTGAAAATCCCAGTAGATCAGCAGTTTCTGAAATACTCAGACCAGCCCTTCTGGCACCAACAACCATGCCACGTTCAAAGGCACTCAAATCACCTTTCTTCCCCATACTGATGCTCGGTTTGAACTGCAGGAGATTGTCTTGACCATGTCTACATGCCTAAATGCACTGAGTTGCCTCCATGTGATTGGCTGATTAGAAATTAAGTGTTAACGAGTAGAGATGAGCGAGTAGTGAAATATTCGAAAGTTCGAAATTCGATTCGAATAGACTGCGAAATTCGACTATTCGACCGGATATCGAATCCCATTAAAGTCTATGGGAAAAAAAATGCTCGCCACTTGGAAATCTCAATTCGACCACTTGGAGGTCACCAAGTCCACCCTGGAACCTCAGAAAAGGATGCCAACACTGCTGGAATGCAACTGGGACAGCAGGGGAAGCATGTCTGGGTGCATATAACGCGCCCAAGTCGCACTATTACGCCACTATCACAGCCTCTCAACAATACACTCCAAACACAATCTAACCTCTCTGTAAAGTGAGACCATACAAGGAAACCTTCTTTCCTCTACATTGCCATGGACCCCAAGCCAAACTAGACAAAAAAAAGATGAAATTCTGCACCCCTTAAAATCACGTTGCCTATGACAACCACAGATGGCATAGGCAAGGGGGAAAGCAAATAGACCCCACCCCTAATTGTCATTGTGTGTGTGTGTGTGAGATGTGGTCAGACATGTCTTCTTTAAAATGTAAAAACAACTCAAACACATGCAGAAGCCTTAAAATGCCCAAATTGTTGGCGCTTGAGATGTCAGTGACCCGACCTGGCCCAGTGTCATGTCTAGCAGGTAAAGCAGTGGGGATGTTGAGGGATGCGTAGGACCGCAAAAGGCAGGAAGAGGCCGTGGGCTGGCCAGAGGCTCATGGAAAATTTTTGTGGCGGCCCAAGAGGTGACACCTCTTAAAAATTATGTGGAGGCCCAAGAGGTGAGACCTCTTAAAAATTATGTGGAGGCCCAAGAGGTTGACACCTCTTAAAAATTATGTGGAGGCCCAAGAGGTGAGACCTCTTAAACATTTGTGGGGCCCAAGAGGTGAGACTCTTAAAAATTATGTGGAGGCC